>JAGDQP010071917.1:0-10577 GCA_022664845.1 Lepisma saccharinum | reverse complement strand
TTACCTTACGTTCTATATTATACTTTATTCTATACTCTTTACTCATTTTTATTACTCATTCTCTTTTATTACCTTATTCTCCATCTCCAGCATGCCTTTAGCCAGGCAGGTTAGAGTCCCTATTGACCTATTCCCGGGGTTTGCATGTCTTCAGCTAGGCAAGCAAATGCTGCACGCTTTCAGCCAGGTGGACAGTGGTTCGCAACCTTCCTTAGTTTCTGAACACCTTCAGCCAGGCGAACCGAGACTATTAACCCATCCTAAAGGCAACTGGTCGTCAATTAGCCAGGTGAATAGTTGTTTTCCTTGCTTCTTTACGCCTTCAGCTAGATGGGAAGGAGTCCTCAACCTTCCTTGGTATATTGCATTGCCTTCAGCCAGGCAGGCGGGAGCCTTCACCCCAACGGTTGCACGCCTTCAGCCAAGCGGACAGTCGTTCACCTTGCTTTTATATGCCTTCAGCTAGGTAGACTTATCCGTGGGCAGGCGTATAATACTCAAGTACTCACCCTCTTTTCAGAGCTTCTTTGCTTCCGTATGTCTTCATGTACTAGTACTAATAAAGTATTGCCTTTCAGCATTTAAGACAGCGTTCGGTGATCCCACACCCATTAGCCGTGGCAGGTAATAGGTATGTAATTAAGGATATATAGACTCCTGGGGGATTCCTAGTATGCAGGTGGATAATAATATAGGCAGTCGCTTTTGGTACGTTACAAAGTATCCTCTTAAGATTCTAAAACGTTCTTACTTTTAAAAGTATTATCACTGGTACTTTCACAGCTCGAGTCGTCCGCCTAGAAATTGAAGACATTAATACATCTTATATGCGTTCATTGCTTTCAACTTAAAATCAGTCTAATAAGCCTGACAGATAAGATAAAATGAATTGTATGGGCGGTAACAGCACTATGGCTTACGCCCGTCCCGTATAAGCCTGACAGATTTAGAATAAATAATCATAATTTTAGGCATTACGTATTACCAGTACTCTTTATGTCGATATTTTGATTTGAATTTATTTAGGACCTTTAGGCATATCAGGACCAGACCGGTATGGGGTGGGGACAGAAGGTGTTTGAAGGTAGTCGGCCGGAACCTAATTTGTAAGTCCCATCGCGGCATTTGCCTCGCGTGACTGAGGAAAATCGTAAGTCAAGATGTACAGCCGCTGGGATCGTTCCCAGGACCTCCAAACTGTTAAAATCAACACATGACTAAACTGAGCTACGGCCGATTGGTTTGATATTTTAAACTCTCAGGATCCTTTTATATAAAGTACGGAGTTTTCGGTACCAAAATAGAACATCTAGGTTGCTTTTCCTGGCTATCTGTACGTATACTAAAGCAGAAGCTCGTCCAAGATCTTGTTGATATAATGTTCTAATATTAAGTTCTTAAGTTATCCATCACACTTAAAAGTAAAGCATGCTCCGTAAGCGTATGAAATATTGACTACCCTCGTATATTCACGATGGGTTCTTGCTACTTGCGATGTGTCTTACAGATTAAAGTGGATTCCGAACCACGTGAGTGTGCCCTGTGTGTTTAATTTTTACACGAAATATTTCCATACATTCTGAATGACTGAACTTTGATTCAATTATTTCCTCATTTTCTAAAATATCTACAACTAAAAAAAAATTAGTCCTTGAAACGCTTACCTTGTAAAACATTTGCAAATCCCCAATGGGTGGAGATTCCTTAACGAAATTAGGATATTTGTCCTGTAAATGTGCTATCAGCATTCCGAATTGTGTTCCCCAATCCCCTACGTGATTTATCCGTAACACATCATGACCTAAGTACTCCAACAATCGAGATATACTTTCGCCAATAATAGTTGACCTACGGAAGAAAGAAGTATATTTCTTATTTAACAATAACGAAAAGATAACCATAGAATAAAGTGAATTTTGAACTGGTAAGAAGTAGTATCAACAACAAAGCAAATAATACTGGCAACACTGTTCAGAGAAATAAGAGGGTGGTTGTGCTAAGATAGAACTTCTCAGCGCCGTGGTTTCGGGTTGCAATGATCTCATTTTAACAAGCACTGCATGTCTCGTTCTCAGACGCCCACTAGCTCGTTTAGCACGGTAATAGCAATTCTAACTAGATCTAATTCTAGCTAGCTTCCGGTTTTTTTTTTGCGTATGCTCCCTTATGCTTCACACTAGATATGGTGTTGACTTTCTCACTAGTATGTACAGTATTATTATCTACACTGACGACTAACAAAATTATTCAAACTACATCTACCATTGCTGACATATACATTCTGGAGGATAACATGATTGCAAACATGGTGTACAGATTGGCAGCTAGAATTCAACCCGAATAAATCTACTACTTACTTTGTATAAGCTTGGCCTTGAAAACCAGTGCATATTTTGTGTGAAAGAATGTCAGGGTCTTGTGTCCCCAAAGCCATAATTCTAAGTCTTACATATGGATTTATTACATAACTCATAGTCATATTGTCCGTACGTACTTTCTTTGTTGCGTTTTACCATGTCTGGAATATTTTGGACCAATGGAAAGTGAAGATAATCTCAACAGATTTAACCAAATTATGAATTTCTTTGTCCGTACCGTCAGGAATTGATGTTCTTCGTTGTATAACCTCTCCAAGATATTCTATCTATCCTTCCACAGAAATCACTTTTACACCCTGTATACATGACCCCATCTAAGATCTCTCTACACTATACTGAATGGGAAATTTGCACCAACGACTTTTGTCCCTCCTTCTGTTACGTGTACCGAGGTCGAATAGTTTCTTTCACATCAGAACACCACGAGAAAATAAATTATTTCTAACTAGACTTCCTGCTTCTTATCTCAATAAAATCCATACTTCTGTCTTGCAGAAAATATATTTATTTTCTTTAAAATTATTTTTATTCCAGTGTATAGTCCCTTGATTTTGTAGTGTTGCAGTGTCTTTATCGTATTTATATTTTAATGCCTCGTGTACAATGAAGTTGTAACGTTGTATCTAGGCTATAACCTTCTAAATAAATAAGATCAAATTTGAGTAGAAAGGATTAATTAGTACTTACACTAGTTTCTCAAGCAATTAACTTGCACCATTAAACCCACTACACAATTAAAAACACCTATATATCTATCTATCTATCTATATCTATATATATATAAATCACAGCCATATTCAATCACTAGTGGATGAGGCCTCTCCCCGAAGGGAGGAGTTGGTCTACTGCTCCCACGCTGACCAGACGGGTTGGGAGAGGAGAGCCGAAGCTCTCACTGTGATCGCCACTGTCTTTTATTCACAGCAGCTCCCCAATTGTCCTCACGATGCTGGGTCAACACCGAAATTTTTGAGCCCCCACCGGGAATCGAACCCGGGACCGCTCGCACTGAAGTCGAGCGCGCTGCCGACTAGGCTACGCAGGAGCTCATATATATATATTTATTTCAAGATACACTGAAGTCCCGCTTAACTGAATTTCCGGATTAACCAAATTCCAAAGCAGTAAAAAACATTTTTATTTATTTATTATTTTCTTTTTTTGAAATACAGTACTGAAATACATTTCATTTTTACTCATTTCTAATTAAAATTGTACATGTATAGTACGTACTGTATAAATTTAAACACTCTTTTAAGGTTAATGTAAAACAACAATCTCCAACAAAAGATGGCAGCACTACCTCCGTATATGTCTAATGTATTTCTATCGTTGAACGAAATTTCAATGCTGCTCCTACAAATTTAAGCCTAGAGAGTTCTAACTTTTAGGGAAGAAAGTTTACAACCAATTCAAGAGTTCTATCCGTGCCAATTTATAATTTTCTTTTTTGTTCATTGTTGAAAGAGTTCCATTGTAATAGATTCTGATATTGACAACAATCAAGTGGTTTTAACAATGAAGAGAAACTAAAATAAAAAAATCGGCAATGATCAAACTCTTGAACTGGTTATGAACTTTCTTCCCTGAAAGTTAGAACTCTAGGCTTGAATTTGTAGGAGCAGCAGTGAAATTTCGTGCAACGATAAAAATACATTAGACATATACGGAGGTAGTGCTGCCATCTTTTGTTTGAGATCGTTGCTTTACATTAACCTTAAGAGTTTTTCAGTTCTTTGTCAATATGCTTGAAAAATCATTTAGTTTACTTTAAATAAAGTTGTTCTTTTTACATTACTAAACTACAACACGTAACTATGTTTCCGACTGAACCGAATCATGCTTGGTCCCCTCGAACTAGGTTTAAACGGGGGACTTGTGTATAATCTCATTTTCAGTGACGTGCAAGAGATAACGTTACATGTGGTCGAGCAAATAGTACTTTTGATACATGCGGATTCCGAGCGTCCGCACCAGGAATTAAGCCCGGAATTGCTCAACGTGTACCGACACTTGTTTGTTCAAGTTTATTATTAAACAATCTGCGAATCTGAAACTGTCTAAAAATATGGCAATGTTCTGTGTATTTACTAACACGTACACATTTGAATTATAAATAGTATTGCTCATAGTAAACAAACATGTGTGTGATGTAATGACAACAAACAGTGAGCGACACCTAACAGTAGCAGTCGACATTAAACAACTCTACATGGATACAACAGATGGGGTTGATATCGACATGAAGATGGAGTTGGAGTCGCCGAAGGAGGGACTTGGAGGACCACACCCGAAAAGGAACAACACCGCAGCTCAGTCTACAGAGTATCACTCGCTCCTGGGTGGTCATTCCCTCTCTTTCTCCTGTTCACAGAAGGTATCGCTTCTGGTGTCATCCTTGTATATACAGTTGGCAACGCTACTGATACCTTAACTCATTTCACCTTGTACACAGAAGGCTTCGCTTCTGGTGTTATCCTTACGTACACGGCCACGCTTCTGGTACGACACCTCATCCTGTAATTTCTCGACGGAGAAACACCCAAAGAAGAGGAAGTCTATGAGTTATACGTGAAACTCACAAATATCTTGTAATTAGTGTCCTACGGGACGATATCTTTATTAGCTGATTTATTTTGCAATAAACTGGTTGTGGGCTAAAAGACCAAAATCCCATGTATCTATTATCTATACCTCCGGTGCAGAGAGAGAGAGCGAGAGGACAAAGCCCAGAAAACCAGTACTAGTTTCGGGACGTGTGAGATTTCGTTCATACTTTCATCAGGTAAGGAACATGAAAAATATGGCTAGGAAAGAAAATTAGGCAACAATTTCTTTTTCTTTTTATACTAGATACCAGTAAATACTAGGAACAGACACTTATTTGTTCAAGTTATTAAACAATCTGCGAATATGAAACTGTAATGTGTCTAAAAATATACATCTCATCCTCAGAAGCGCATATAGACAAAATTTTGGAGGAATCTGGAATTTAGCTAGCATTCGTCGCACTCTATACAATTAGCAACGTTTAATGAACTGAACTGAATTTATTTTAAGGCCTTTAGGCAACTATGGCTCAGGCCGTATGAATAATGATGCGATGAATTGATGGAATGAAAAAAGTAGGAGCACCCCGAGAAAACCCACGCACACGGTGTTTGTCCACCACAAAGCCCACATGGAATGAGCAGGGATCGATCCGACGACCCCTAGCACCAGAGGTGAGCGCTCTACCAACTGAGCCACCACCGTGGGTGGCCCCAAGCAACGTTTAGTGCAACAACCTGAAATTTTCCTGAAGAATATTACACATTTTAAAATTATTCTTTTTTTTGCAAAATTGCTAACTTTTACAGACTGTCCTGTTGCAATCAACCCTGCAGTTGATATTATTCCAACTTCCAATGGAATACCAACGCTAAAATAATAACATAGTTCGTTCTACGATAGTGAACTAAGACAACTGTTTCTGCTTGTTGTCTGTAAACACTTTTTTATGTTACATATAACCTAACTACAACAAAACAAATCTTTGACTATACCTTAGGTGACCAACATGCATCTCTTTAGCGATGTTCGGCGATGAAAAATCCACAACGACTCGTCTTCTAGCTTGTATACGAGGCGGCTTCACTCCTTCCCGAATCATAGTTGCTAATTGTTCACCTCCAAAGGTCCTACTTATGGTGATATTAATGAAGCCTGGACCTGCAACTTCGATTTTATCTATAACCTTACATTCAGGAAGACAGGCAACGATCTTGTTTGCAATATCCCGTGGTGACGTTTTTATTCCCTGGCCTTTAAGAATCTGAAAAAAAAAATAAGAATTAAATTCTATATAAGATTCGTTTAAAGAAAAATAAAAAGTCTAAAAAAAAATTGGTTAAATGGTATGGATTATGGAGAGAAAAGAACTAGAATAGCATGTAATACGAGGTACGTCCAGAAAGTAAAAATTGTGGTTTGATGTGATTATTATGAAGTTAGGTTATATTTCGAAATATGTTGACAAGCTTTTGTATATGGTGTAAACATATAAAAAACGTCGCACCGAGACATTTCATTACCACTTCAAAATAAGTACAAAATTTTTTTCAGGTTCTTGTTTATACGAGGTACGTCCAGAAAGTAAGTTCCGTTGTCAATTGCTACCCCAGTGGCGGTGCGCTCGCGATTCTGCGCATGCGCGCCAAGTTTGGGGACTCTTTGGCCGGGCACTGACGAAGTTTAGGACAGGAGACAGTGCAGACACTTCGTAGTGAGCGTTTATAATGTCTCTGAAAAATCGAGTCGCCCGCGGCGTGCGAAGTAAGGTATGTGATCCGTTACTTGAATGCAAGGAACGTGAAACCAGCAGACATCCGCCTTGAAATTAGTGGGGTGTGGGGAGAATAGCTTTAATAGTGCGGAGATAGGTATTGCAATTTAATGACGGTCGTGAAAATGTGCACGATGACGAACGAAGTAAGCGAATAACTACAGATTACAGATGATTAATTTCACTACCGTGGATGTCTGCTGGTTTCATGCTAATTGCATTCAAGTAACGGATTACAGACCTTACTTCACATGCGGTGGGCTATTCGATTTTCCGAAACAGTCCCAAACTTCATTAGTGCCTTGCCAAACAGTCCCCAAACTTGGCGCGCATGCGCACCGTCACTGTGGTAACAATTGACAACGGAACTTACTTTCTGGACGTACCTCGTATAAACAAGAACCTCAAAAATATTTTGTACTTAATTTGAAGTGGTATTGAAATGTCTCGGTGCGACGTGTTATATGTTTACACCATATACAAACTCTTGTCAACATATTTCGAAACCTAACCTAACTTCATAATAATCACATCAAATCACTTTTTCTTTTTTTTAGCACAAGTACGGAAAGAAAGTAGATGCCCATTCAGAAAAAAACTAAGTTTAAAAGATTACCCTAACATATAGTACAATATGGACGATATTACGTATCGTTCATTGGTGTCGATATTATGGTGGACCTGCATCTTTGGTTCTGTGGAAACTCATTCTTCACTGACATGACTGGATAATGAAATAAAATATATTTGAAGTACAATTTTGGATTAATTAACCTGATATTAAAATTAACATTTTCTGAGTGCTGCTTCAAGGTTTCTTCTATCAATGTTAAGTAGTAGTTTCTTGATATAATGTAAGAAGTTACTTTTACCGATCTACCAATGTAAGATTTTGCCTCGTACACTTTGCACAGCTGGGAAAAGATATTTTAGAAACATCACGAAATATGTAAACAAGTTGGGAACAAAAAAACTGGCCGTGCCGTGGTAGTACAATGCCTACAACACCCAACCTGCAACTGGAAGATCCAGGTTCAAGTTCACCGTCACGCTAACGACCATTCTTTTGTGTATTTTTAAATGTCTTTCTTCATGTAAAGAAGATAATATCTAATCCCGTAAATGTGCTTTAAGAGAACCTACCTACAGGAATGTTAACTAGCATCCCAATATTGCAAACGGACATAATGCGTGAGAAGGCTACCAATTAGGTTAATATTTACGTGACGATCGAATGCCAAGTTGACTGATGAAATAAATAGAAGATGTAAAATGGCGTGGAGTTCGTTTGGAAGACTACACTTTATTTTCAAAAGCAAACTACCAATGTGTCTGAAGCGTAAAGTTTATAATCAATGTGTCTTACCCGTGATGATGTACGGCTGTGAAATTTGGACATTGAATTCGCAAACGACTCAAAGATTGAGAGTCACACAAAGAGCAATGGAGAGATGTATGCTAGGAATAACTAGGATGGACAGGAAGGCAAAGGAATGGATTCACGCACAAACGAAGGTAGAGAATGTGTAATGAAGACTGCGAAGAAGCTGAAGTGGAGATGGGCCGGTCACATAGCTAGACGAACAGATGGAAGGTGGACGACAAATGTACTCCATTGGATTCCTAGAGAGAAGAAACGACCGAGACGACGTCCAAATGCAAGATGGGTAGATGAAATCAAGCGTTTTTCAGGAGCTACATGGATGAGGATAGCAGCAGACCAAGATATGTGGAATGAAAAGGGGGAGGCCTTCATCCAGCAGTGGATAGAAAACGGCTGAATATGATGATGATGATGACAAGTGTGAGTGACGAAGAAAATGATTACATACTTGAAATAATTCTTCATTACAATAAAACGAAAGGAGCTGTAGATTATAAAGACCAGATGACGAGAGAATGTTGCGTTCGAGGAACCAGCTGCTGGCCATTTATAATTTCTGTGGAAACTGGTACATATAGTAGCACTACCTCGCCATCTATTATCTACACGCAAAAATTTCGTGCATTGCAACAGAATAATCACAGCAGACGTCAGGTCTCCTTGACCGAACTCGTGTTGGGATTATGTAAAGAAAGCATGAAGAAAAGAGTATATAATCCACATGGTCTTGCAAAGGCACTAAAATGTGTGATTTCCCAATTCGTTCTTTCCCGTATGTTCCAACATTGTCATCGAAGCTAGGGACATTCTAGAAGTGTCAACATTATTTTATTGCATGATGTGCACGAGACCTGTATGCAATCTACATAGAGAAGAAACAAAGCTCTGAATAGGCCACGCAGGAGACTCCTTCACGTGTCCTAGGCGAGTTTAATCTGTTTACTTTATTTTATCACAATTAAACAAATCACTGGGGACAATTCAGGAAAAAAGAGGGGGGGGGGAAGAAAGAAAAAAAAACTTGACACTGAAGGGTTACATCTACTTAATTGCCTGTACATTCGTCTTTTGCCTTGACTACCGCTATTATTCGCCTCGACATGCATTGAACAGGCTGTCGAAGTGTTCTTAATGTATTACAAGCCTCATCACAGCCACAAATCCCGATACGATAATGGGTCCTTATGCACAAATATTCCACATGGCTCTGTAGAGGTTCCACTGGATTTATGTCTAGGAACCTTGGGGATCATTCTAGGATCGCAAATCCTGTTAAATTGCTCCTCCAGTCGTTTCATGACCGCCACAACCCAAGTGAAGGACTTTTCTGAAACACCCACCAGCAGGATTGACAACGGACATGAACAAGTTAACACTTTATTTTGTATGAGCCATTTTCAGTAACTCTGACTTCGGTCCGTCACGATTATGAATGCCATGCTAGTTAAAATTCACATCTGCCCTACCCAGGATTCGAACCCGAGACCTTCGAGTCTCTGACTTAGCGCCCTAACCCACACGGTTACCAGGTCGGCGCACATGAACAGGTGTAGATGGTCAGAGATCACTTGCATGCCGATACGGGAGCTCTCCCGATGTACTAACGATCCCAGCAAATGTCAAATAAAGACATCCGTCACCATCACGGACTTTCCACCTGCCAGGACTTAACATCACGACTGGTCTACTCCCTCACGCAGTTTGGCGCCAAGTTCTTTACAAGTTCGTCGGCATGAAATAGTTTCAAACACGACTCATCAGACCAAGCACCTTGACATCAATTCTCAATTATCCAGTTAAGATATTGCTTCGTTCAGGTGAGGTTTATCTCTACTGGCTGGTTTTAATCGAAGCACCCATTAAATCTTGGACTGTCAAAGGCGTAACGATACAGATACATTGTATGGTTCCATATTGATCAGCACAGGGAATGAAGATCATGGTCTTTTAAGAGTGGCTGTCGAGCACAAATGACCAAGTTGGTGTTAACTCAACTTGGAATTCACATAATTTCAATCTATTCTTGCTGTAGTCTGGTATGTAAAAACGCCAGTGCGTTATGAATAAACCATCCGTTTAGGGACTACGATTTGAACTGTATCACACTGTACAGGGTGGTAATAAAGGGTCCATAACATTTGAGCACAAAACCTTCTATCTAAATAGGTGTACCTACCTACATATGTTATAGTGTATTCCATAACTAGAGCCCGGATGTTTAGGCACTAAAATATGAAAATAGGGACTGGAAATGTCGAGAAACTTCCACAAATAATTTTGCAAAAACTAAAAATAACATCTTGAACACAGCAAAGTTTCTGCACACACGTCATGCACAACTTGTCGCTACCAGTTGAAAAGAAATGGGAAGGAACTGCAGCAGACTCTCGACTATCCGGTCTCCGTACTATGCGGCTTAGTTTTAAAAGAATATTCCTTTTCAATAAAATAAGAAATATCTAATAAAAACATGTAATCTGTGTAAAAAAAA
>JAGDQP010071916.1:0-10577 GCA_022664845.1 Lepisma saccharinum | reverse complement strand
AGTAGTCGTCTCTAAGGACCCAGCCAAGTTGTTTCGGCCCTTTACAGGATTATAACAAGATAAAAGCTATTTGTTCCTGCATAAGAATGTGAATCAATGGCTTAATAATTAAAATCAATAATATTGCAGTGTTATTTCATATGAAAATAAAGAGTTGAAATGATTGCCTGAAGATGTCCTCCCCTGTAGTGATCTAATATTAAAACACTATTATCTCCCCTTAAAATATGTTAGACACTATGTCCTTCACAACATGCAAAGTGCTTCGTCATCTGAAGTGCTTTATTCAATTTCTCTTTAGACGAGAAGCAGATTTAAACTATACGATACAGTCAACACTTCCCAACGGCACATTAGAGAACTTTGTGCTACTAATTGCCAAACATGCTTTGCGTAACAAATCGAAATACATCGGCTTTATTTTTAAACAAAATTTTGAAGGGGTCATCATAGGTTTTACATGCCTGCAGTGCACCCTTAATTAAAAGACCTATCTACACATCTATCTGTGTATTAAAGAATTGATAAAAAAAAACTATGCATATTTACACAATTAAAAGTTCCTTTTGTTTAAATGTTTTCTCATATTTATAATACAAAGTACATGACCTTGAAATTTTCAAATTGTCTTAAGATCTAGATAGGGAAGACGATTAGACGCAGATCACAGCCTTACATTCAGAAAATAACCACCGAAAGGCTGTGACACACTGGGAGAGCTTGGGTTTAGTATTCGGGAGGTGTTGGTATCGATTCTTGTGAACAACCATGCTAGCCCGAGACTTTCCAGCTTTACTCCTGCCCCACCAGGCAAACGCTGAAATGGTACCTACAAAATAAGCCCTGGTTGTCTACCTCACCCTCCCCCGCCAATTCCTGATAACCAAAAACGTAAAATGGAATTAAAATCCAATTCAAAGATACATCGTGTTTGGCGATGCATGCAAAGGGATTCAGTTTTGCTCTTTGCGAGGTACTAAGACAGCATTAAGTACTATTTAAATTACATAAGATCGTAATTTTAATACGTGTTTGCTCTGGGACGTTAACATGTCCAGTCTCTTCCAAATAGCCAAACGTAACAAATAGAAAGAGCCAAAGGTTATCGTTTCTTAATTATACAGCTTTCATTTTCACCTCTAATTTTATCTTTCAGAAACTGAGATAAAACCAAAGATTATCACCTATTAGATCCAAGTTACTATGTATGTAATTAATTGGAGGAAAAAGAGTTGTAAAATTTAGAGACATTTACTGATTATCGTGTATTTACGGGTTCCAAGAATACCACAAAATGAAGGAACGAGTAACATGTTCAAAAATGCCAGATTATCAGATTAGTATTAAAAATCTTTTCTGATAAATCCTGGATAAATGCGAAGTATTTACAGAGGACGTGCATCTGTACGTCATACGTAAGAAATATACTTGAGCTAATTAATCCTGCGTTACTACATTTTATTCATGTGTGATTTTCGTGTTAAAACAGAGACTTGTCAGGCAAGAAGATACATAATTTTCTGTTCTTTTGGTTCAATTTTAAGTCCCGTACGCAAGAGGTTTGTAGAATAAAACAAGATGACTACTGAATTCCTAATTTAATTTTCGTTAATGTAGTGAAATATTAAAATGATAGTGGGTGGCACTATTGTCAAAGGCAAAATTCGGGAAATCAATTAATTTCCTAAGTAGCGTTTGTGGATATTGTGCAAAAGTTAAATAAACTTCTAAATTAAAGTTAATATATTATGTCTAGGTACAAGCAACTGTGTTTAAGGTGGATCATGTATTCCTAATATAAGCATGTTCAAGCAGATGAACATTGAAGTTATTTGTTTAATAGCATTTTTATATACCATTGCAAATTTACGGTTGATAGTCCAGTCTACATTAACCACGATATCTTTACACGAGTAGTTCCTACATATTAAAAAGTAGTCTTTTAACTGAGGGCAAGTAAAACATCTGAAAGTGTTTGACCAATGACGCAGTGGATTTTGCTGTTGACTTAAACAGGATATATGTGTGTCCAAAATACGTAGAGTAATTTGTAAATTTGTTTTTGTACACCTGGTGTCCACACCAAGAAGTGTGGAACTGAAATTTCTTAATTAAAGTCAGAAACGATTAGTTTACCAAAAATGCCTTTTAACCAATGGACATGAAAGTTTTAGAGATAAAAAGTATTAGATGCAATCTGCAAACCCAGACCCATAGCAACCCGGGTGGCTCATTCAGAGCACTGCCCCGCTTAGTTTGTTTTATCTCCTTTTTGCCCAATTTCCTTGTCTTTGATGCCAATTTCCTAGCAGAAAAATCGGCCGGGTATCAGCATAGCAAATGTGTTTCCTCTATGTTAATATATCAAATTTATTTTAATAGTAGTTGTCTGCAAGGACCCAGCCAAGTTGATTCGGCTCTGGGTTTACAGGATTATAGCTAGCTAAAAGTTATTTGTTCCTGCCTAAGAATGTAAATAATAGCTTAGTAATTAGAATCAATAAATTTTGCAGTGTTATTTCATATGAAAATAAAGAGTTGAAACGATTGCCAGAAGATGTCCGCCCGTGTAGTGATTTAATATTAAAACACTATTATCTCCTCTTAAAATATGTTAGACACTTTGTCCTTCACAACATGCGACGTGCTTCGTCATCTGAAGTGCTTTATTCAATTTTTCTTTAGACGCGAAGCAGATTTAAACCATACGATACAGTTAACATATACCAATAGCACTTTAGAGAACTTTGTGCTACTAGTTGCCACATTTTACTTGCTAAACAAATCGAATGACATCGCCTTTATATATTAAAACAAATTTTTGTAGGGGTCATCATAATTTTTATATGTCTGCAGTGTACCCTTAATTAAAAGACCTTTCTATTAAAGAATTGATAAAAAAAAACTATGCATATTTACACAATTTTAAAGTTCCTTTTGTTTAAACGTTTTCTCATATTTATAATACAAAGTACATGACCTTGAAATTTGCAATACATTCAGAAAATAACCACCGAACGGCTGTGACACACTGGGAGAGCTTGGGATTAGTATTCGGAAGGTGTTGGAAATAATTCTATTGACCAAACATGCTAGCCCAAGGCTTGCCAAGTTTACTCCTGCCCCACTAGGCAAACGCTGAAATGGTACCTACAAAATAAGCCCTGGTTGTCTACCTGGCGATATCACCTCCCCCGCCAATTCCTGATATCCAAAAGACGTAAAATGGAATTAAAATTCAATTCAAAGATACATCGTGTTTGGCGATGCATGCAAAGGGATTCAGTTTTGCTCCTTGCGAGGTACTAAGACAACATTATGTACTATTTAAATTACATAAGATCGTTACTTTAATATGTGTTTCCTCTGGGACGTTAATATGTCCAGCCTCTTCCAAAGAGCCAAATGTTATCGTTTCTTAATTATAGAGATTTCATGTTCACCTCTAATTTTATCTTTCAGAAACGGAAGTAAAACAAAAGATTTTGTCCTTATGTTGCATGAAATTCCCGAGCACACGTCGTGCAACGCGCTGTGCAGATTCTCTGTGAGTTGCGGTATGAAACCCTTCGTTACCCGCTGTACCAACACGATCTCTTTCCCACTAGTTGCGACCTTATTCGAAATCTCGCTCACTTCTTTTCAAGGAGGATCCTCCCTGATGTTCGCGGGGTGTAACATGTAATTGAACATATCATCGCACAGCAGACTCCAGAATTCGTTCCCCGTGGATCGAATCGTTGATTTGGCAATGGTAACAGTGTGTTGGTGGAGACGGGGATTACTTTGGTAACCAGATAATGTAGGTTTCTTTGTGTTCTTTTTTACATGATGTATCTTCGGGGTACATTTGATCCGCACCAACGTAATACATTGTGCGTGAGGATATGAGTTTTGATATTATTGTGATTGAGAGTTTAGAAGAACAAATTTCTATAATAATTGCGTGCAGACTGTAATTTGGTAAGTTTTTAAACTTGACTGAATAAGCTTTCCAAGTCTGATGTGCTAACAAGAGTATATGTAAACTCTGAAGTGTTCACTTCCCTGTGATTAAAATTAATTCTCTACTCGAATTCTGGTATTAGCTTCTTAAAAAGTGTTTGTGGATATTATGAAAAAGCTAAATTTAGTTCTAAATTAAAGTTAATATATTATGTCTAGGTACAAGCAACAGTGTTTAAGGTGGATCATGTATTCCTAATATAAGCATGTTCAAGCAGATGAGCATTGAAGTTGTTTTTTAATAGTAGTTTTATTTACCATTGCAAATCTACGGTTGATAGCCTAGCCTACACTAACCATGATATTTCTACACGAGTAGTTCCTACATATTTAAAAGTAGTCTTTTAAACGAGGGCAAGTATATCATCTGTAAGTTTTTAACCAGTGACGTAGTGGATTTTGCCGTTGACTTCCACAGGATATATGTGTGTCAAAAGGACGTAGAGAGATTTTGTAAAATTGGTTTTGTAAAATTGGTGTTCTCACCAAGAAGTATGGAACTGAAATTTCTTAATTAAAAAAAGAAAACTTTGGTTCACCAAAATGCCGTTAAACCAATGGACCTGCAAGTGTTAGCGATAAAAAGTACTAGATACAGTCCTGCAAATCCAGACCCATAGCAACCCGGGCGGCCCATAGAGCACTGCCCCGCTTAGTTTGTTTTATCTCTTTTTTGCTCACTTTCCCAGTCTTTAAGGCCAATTACCTAGCAGAAAACATCGGCCGGGTATGATCATAGCAAATATATTTCCTTTATTTTATTAGTAGCAAATATATTTTAATAGTAGTTGTCTGCAAGAACCCAGCCAAGTTGATTCGGCTCTGGGTTTACAGGATTATAATTAGATAAAAACTATTTGAACCTGACTAAGAATGTGAATTAATATCTTAATAATTAAAATCAATAAATTTGAAGTGTTATTTCATATGAAAATAAAGAGTTGAAACGATCGCCAGAAGATGTATGTCCCTTTAGTGATTTAATATTAAAACACTATTATCTCCTCTTAAAATAAGTTAGACACTATGTCCTTCACAACATGCGACGTGTTTCGTCATCTGAAGTGCTTTATTCAATTTTTCTTTAGACGAGAAGCAGTTTTAAACTATACGATACAGTCAACACTTCCCAACGGCACATTAGAGAACTTTGTGCTACAAATTGCCAAATTTTACTTGCTAAACAAATCGAATGGCATTTCCTTTTTTTTAAAAAAAAACTTTTTGTAAGGGCCATCATAGATTTTAGATGCCTGCACCCTTAATTAAAAGAGCTATCTATTAAAGAATTGGTAAAAAAAAACTATGCATATTTACACAATTAAAAGTTCCTTTTGTTTGAATGTAGTCTAATCTTTATAATATAAAGTACATGACCTTGAAATTTTCAAACTGTCTTCAGAGCTAAATCTGGAACAATGATTACGCTCAGATCACAACGTTACATTCAGAGAAACACCACCGAACAGCCGTGGTTTAGTTATAAACCGTGGGTACAGTATTCGGTACTTGTTGAAATCGATTCTAGTGACCGACCATGCTAGCCCGAGACTCTACAAATTTACCCCTGCTCCACCTGGCAAACGCTGAGACGGTACCTACAAAATAAGGCCTGGAAGACTAAATAACAATATCTCCTCACCCGCCAATTCCTGAAAATCCAAAAGACTGAGGCAATATTCCATGTTTAATTTAAATTACATAAGAACGTTATGTTAATATGCGTTTGCTCTGGTAACTTAATATGTCCAGTCTTTTCCAAGTAGCCAACCGTAACATGTAGAAAGTGCCATACTTTATCGTTTCCTAATTATAAATATTTTCTATAATTATAATTTTTTTCAACTGTAAGATATGAAAGATTCTGAAAAATGACCCAATAGAATTTTCTGTTAACTTCAACAGGATCAGTTTTTGTCCAAAAGGCGTAACCTATATTTTATAGTAGGTTTTGTACAACTAGTGCCCACACCAGAAATATTGGAGCAGGAATTTCTTAATTAGAACCAGAAACCGTTTGCTCACCAAAAATGCCATTCAACCAATGGACATGCAAGGTTTTAGAGATAAAAAGTACTAGAGGTAAAAGAGTCCTGCAAATCCAGGCCCGGAACAGCTCGGGCGGCCCGTGCAAAAAACTCTACTATTTAGTTGTTTTTTTTTTTTTTTTTTTGCTCAGTTTCCCTGGATTTTGACAAGTGACCTAACAGCAAACATCGACCGATTAACATCATAGCAATTATTTTTCCTTTATTTTAACAGTAACAAGTTTATTTTAACAGTAGAGGTCTGTCCGGGACAGGCAGGCTGATGCGAGTCTGGCTTTGGAGAACTATAACTAGATACAAACTATTTGTTTCTGCCTAAGGCTGTGAAATAATCTCTTAATAATTAAAGTCAATAAAATTGTATTATTATTTTATATGGGAATAAAGAGTTGCGACGATAGCCAGCAGATGCCCGTCCCTGTAGTAATCTGATATTGCAACACTGTAATATTTCCTTAAAATGTGTTAGACATTATGTCCTACATAAAATGTGACGTGCTTCTTCATCTGAATAGCTTAATCTTGTTTTTCTTTAGCTGAGAAGCAGTTTTAAACCATACGATACAATTAAAAATTCCCAACGGCACTTTAGAGAACTTTGGGCTATTAAATGCCATATTTTCATTGCTAAACAACTTTAATTCCATATCTTGATTTTACTTTGGTAAGGGTCATCGTAGGTTTTATATGCCTGCATCTCTGATTAAAAGAATTCTCTTTTTAAGATTTAGTAAAAAATATACTGTGCATATTTACACATTTTACAAATTCTTTGTTTAAGACTTTTCTCATATTTTTAATACAAAGTACATGACCTTGATATTTTCAAACTGTCCTCAGAGCTAGATCTGCACGATGATTACACACTGATCACACCGTTACATTCAGAGAAACACCACCACGCCCGAGGCTCAGTGGTAAAGCCTGAGTTTAGTATTCGGGAGGCGTTGGAATCGGTTCCAGTGACTGACCATGCTAGCAAGAGACTCTCTAGATTTACCCCTGCCCCACGAGGTAAATGCTGAGATGGTACCTACAAAATTAGCCCTGACAGTCTACCTTCAAATATCCCCTCCCCCGCTAATTCCTGATATCCAAAAGATGTAAAATGAAATTAAAATTTAATTCAGAGTTACCTCGTGTGTGGGATATATGCAAGGATTCATTTTTCTCTTTGCTGGGTACTAAGATAACATTCAATGTATTATTTAAATTACATAAGAACGTTATGCTAATATATGTGTGTGCTCTTGGAGGTTAATATGTCCAGTCTCCTCCAAATAACCAACCATAACACACAGAAAGAGCCATAGGTTATCGTTTCTTAATTATAAAGATTTCCTCTTCATCTCTATTTTTTTCAGAAACGGAAGATATGTAAAAGATTATTACATATTAGAACTAAGTTACTATATTTGTAACTAAGGGGAAGGAAAAGAGCTTCGAAGTTTAGAGTCGCTTACTGATTTTGGTTTAGTTAATGCTTTCGAGAATACCACCGAATAGAGGACCGAATAACATTCAGAATTGCCTACTTGATTAATATCACAGCAGGTGAATTGAACGTACAGTAGGGATTCCTCTTGCTAATATTTGTGTCAAAAAGAAGCTCCCTAATCTTGCTTCTTATACATGAGCATGTATAATTAAAATTAATAGGATCTTTAAGGGGTCCCAATTCTCAATTTTGCGATTATCTTTAGTTCGAAGTGCGAAAAATAATGTCGTGGACATTGGCTCTTTCCGAATCACGTCTTGTATTGTGTTTCAGTAAATATGCCTTATATGCAAGACTGAAATATTTGATAAAATTTCAGATATTTCTCGGTGGTCAGGAACACATAGGATCTAACTGCATTTTGTTGCATTCTCTGTATCTGCCTCCGTTGATTCGCAGTTGCATCCTTCTGCTTTGTCAGATAGTGCATTTCGTATTGTGTCGCTACGTGTATTATGAGAGGAGCTACACTTCTAATAGGTAGATACCTGGATATGGTTCCCTTTGTACTATACTCGTACACTCAATTTCAGTGGGGTCCTTTTAGTTATAGCTGTAATGCATTAAAGAATTTACTATGATGTTCACAGTATAAAAGACAAGAACGAAGGTGTGCCAAATATTTTCATAACTGTATCATTAACTATATAAACAGCCTGGATGAAGGAACTCAATTTGAACTACTATTTGGTACCGGTATTACAGTGCATTGTGAAATTGTGGGGAAAGAATTCATAATAATAGACCATTATGAAAAATGCTCCTACACAATTACATCACAACAACCATCTTAACCGCTTATATTAATAATCGATGCGGGAAAGATTTATATTTTTATGCCACGTAATATGAAAACATTTTTGCTGCTGTATGATGAAGCAAGAAATGTGGAGTGCCATTCCGCAATTCACTTTCAAATTGTAAATGGTCGCGTAAGCCTTAAACGCCGCTTTCGGTAGCCATATTCATTCCAGGGTGACGATCATGGTACATAGGGTAATCTAATGTCACCAAGTGCGCTTTCTGGATAGTTATTGTTGTAATTAGGTTGCTGGTTTGAAGTCACGATTGGTGTGTGAAGGCCGTCTTCACTATTAAACACCGTAATGTGTTAACAAACTCAGAATATTGTGCATGATTTTTGCCATCAGCCCTCCACTTTCAATGACTCGTGACACAGAAATATTTGCAAAATTCATCGGCGAGCGCTCTACACGAGACACCGGTGACACGTCAAGGAGTTATTCAATTTTACAATAGTAAATGTAACTTCTGGTGCTGAAGAAATAATAGCAACACCTCAAACACTAGAGAAAGTTACCCAAAGGTCAGTGTAACTGTAAATACAATTACAAAGCTAAATGGACTATATCTGAATCAATGATAAAAACGTTGGATAATGCTTTAGGTAACTATCACGTAGACTATTCGAAGCAAGTTCCTGAAATGCAAAGTAGCGAAGATAGGCAACACACCATACACGAAATGTTGCATTTAATCAGTTGTGGACAAGTAAGAAATATATGTTTCCCCTTACGTTCCTTCGGGAATATACAAATGCAGTGATTGTAGGGACCTATGAAGAGAGAGACCTAGTTTGAAACCATGTACACGTTTTAGATCCTTCTCCAATCCTGGATATGGGCATAATTCTTTACATCACGAGATTATTGTAAACAATCATAAATTTGAATGTTTGAAACTTACTTCATCGGCGAAAAGCATGAACTCCAAAAACAGAAAAGAACTTCAGTAAATAATAATAATAAGCATTACACCCACTAAAGTAGAAAAAATGAAAAACACACACTCTAATAAAGAGAGAAATAACGCAATGTAACTTTAAATTGCGTTTATAAAAATAAACATTCTCGTTTAAGTTTCGAACTGGAACGATCATTCAATACTGGCAAAATATACAGTAATTGTGCCAATATATGAAATGTCCTATGTGGCGTAATGGAGAAATGAGTGCTTGAGACTAGAATCTTACGTCCTCGGTTCAAGTCTCTTAATATGACCATTCACTTTTTCAAACTTTCATTTTGAATAAAACAGATGAAATATGTCAATTTTACAGATATATTTTAAATTGCATTCCAACACTTCCATAACAGGACGAGCTCAAAGAAATATGTTACGCTGCCAGTTTTTACACTAAAAGCTACGTAAGGGATGTAATTAACGAAATCAAGTGAACATGTAAGTTAATACGGCCAGCTCTCGAGTTCAAGACGGTAATTACAAAAGACGACGTTTAAAACATTTTCACGTAACATAAATAAATTTCTCTATTCTTTACTAATTTGGGGGTGCTGATTTAGAATTTGGCAATAGAATGTTTGTCGCACGTGAGTGTTTGTGACATAACCTCTTTACTTTTTCAAGTAGAACAAAATTGCCTGTTCATATTGTCTTCATTTTATGAATATTTAAACACTATAGATCATAACCAGTGATTTCACCACTGTGCTCTGTGCCACACAACTCGAAAATCGACAGGTGATCAAAAATCAATAGAAACCATCCAAAACCCACATACACCCTCCCAATGTTAATTTTACACCCCCCAAACTGAAAATCCTGGCGGAATCCCTAACCGTAACATAGGCACAGAAATACAGTGATCAAAAATCTTACAAGAGCAATTTGAGGTTATGAGGCAATGATTATTTTAGAACTTTGACTACTAATCGTGAGGTCGTGGGTTCGAATCCCATTGTAGAAAATTATTTTTATAATGATATATTCCTCAAAGCATGAATAATTAGACATAAAATAAAAGTAATCAGTTATATATGTATCCATACAAGCATTTCAGGACATAAGTACTTATTGTGTTTAAAATATAACATCAGAGAAGTGGTGGGTGTTGGCAGAACGTCAGTATGTTATATGTGAATGAACGTTAAATACAAATTAAGTAAATGTTGTTATATCCAAAGTCGAACCAACGTGCCATACAGTAAATTCACTATCCCCAAAGTTCATACAAATTCACTATCCGCAAAGCTCATGATCCCCAC
>JAGDQP010071915.1:0-10577 GCA_022664845.1 Lepisma saccharinum | reverse complement strand
CTACTTGCAATCGTCCTAGTATGGAAAGGTAAAACCAGAAAGGAGGAGAAGGAGAGGAGCAAAAACAGCTCGAACTCTTCTACAAAGTTCAATATGCCATATTAGGAACCATTTCCTGCCGCGAGGATATGGTGTATTAGATTATGATATATAGTGTGTTCTGTTGGTTAGGTCGGGTGCCGTGCTCAAGGCATCGTACAAAAAAAGCCCGTACTCTTTTATAATGTGGATTAAATTCGTTTGAGGCAGAGGTGCCTAAAACAGTACCAATTACCCCCACCCTACTAACATGCAGTAACATAGCCAAGTAGTAAGGGTTACGATGAAAGAAAAAATGCTGTAAGTACAACTCAGATGCCAAGAGAGCTTATTCATACTCAAAATGTGAATCTTTGCATTTGTTTTGGGCGTTGAAAATATGTTAAAGTATTATCAGCGGCTGATACCCAGATCTTCGAGTATACAGATTACGAAGCCTTAAAGCCTTTGCTCACCGCCAACCACCTCCCTGCTTTGTTTGTCCGTTGCATTAATAGAATCCAGAGATACAATTTACAAGTCCGTCATTTGTCTGTTAGAACTTTATACGTTGATAATCTTTCAAGAGTAAGGTCTGGTTATGACTTACCAGAAGATTTTATAGGTAGTAAAATCATGGAAAGACAATACCGTCTCGAAAATTCTTCAGAAATGGAAAAAATTCAAATACGAACTGAGTAAGGAGATATAGTTGATTTCAATATACTGCGCCAACAAGAGATGGCAACTATGGAATTCCACAACAGCAAGTTAGAAAAGAAATACAGAAAAGAAAAAAGGAGGAGGAAGTCGGCCAGGGTCGCTGTTGCCATGGAAACCAAATCGTCTGACTTAGAGAAAAGTCAGTTGTTTGATGTATTATCCATGAGTCAAAAAGAAGAAGACATAAGCAATTTCACGACGAAATTGACAGATATTGACCTCTTGAAGAAAACTCAACGAGAAGATATTTTTTTAAGGAAATTAGTGATGTTTTTAGAACCAAAGGACAAAAAGATGAGCCGCCGAGAAAAGATAGTGTATTTACATCATCTTAAAAGTTCTTTTGTAAATAGTATTGGAGTTCTAATGAAAAGGGTTAAATATGGTCCATTAAAAGAGGAAAAGAGAGTAATTTGGATCCCCACTTCACTTAAGCAGGAAGTATTAATAGCGTGCCACACCAGTGTTTATGGACGACATGCAGGAATATCTGCTACCATTGAGGCTGTTAGGAAACAGTATTTCTGGCGTAAACTATCTGCAGATGTTGCCAAATTTACGGGGGCTTGTCTCACTTGCCTCAGGTTCAAACTCAGTGCTGCAATTGCTCAAGGGTTTATGAACACTACCATCGCTAGAAGTCCAAATCATACTCTTGCACTAGACCTAGTGGCCATTGGTGGCCAGTGGCCAAAATGGGGCCAAGTATCTTCTAGTTTGTTTGGACGTTTTCAATCGTCTAGTTAGAGTTTTCCTTCTAAGGAGGATCACGGCGCAGTCTGTCAGTAACTGCCTAATTAATTTGTTTTGCCAAATTGGATCTGCAAGTTTGAAATTTCGGATAATGCCACAATCTTCTCAGGTCGCTTGTGGTCTTCTACACTAAAATTAATCAGAGCTAAGGAAGATCACACAACGCGCTTCAGACCTCAGGAAAATCCCAGTGAGACTGCGATTTATAAAACGAAAAAGATATTGGTCATGTTTTATCGTGAACACAGGGATTAGGCAAAGCATGTCAGACAGATCGAATGGGCGATTAATAAAATAATTCGGATGTGACTCATTTCTCCCCCAACAGACTTCATTACGCTCTAGGACTTCCTACTCCATACAGTCTTGACGAACTTGACGACAATGATTCTAGTTCACCCATTGATTATCCGTTCTTTGTTGAGAAAGCAGATAAAGCTTTTCGGATGCTAATCGGTTGCAGTCGAAGGCAAAGGAAAGACAGAAATTGGTTTATAACAGGCATCGACGCGACCACAGGCTTATAGTGGATGACCAGGTGTTGTTAAAATCTTTTAATATTTAATCTGCTGCAAAGCTACGGGTAGAAGGTTTACAAGATAAGTACCACGGACCGTATGTTATTACGTCCAAAACAAATACTCACAATTTTGAAAAACTTGAAGAGAAATAAGATCTACAAACCAGTTTAGACCAGTTGAAACTCATCCCGGATGTGCCTGATTTTGTTAAAGTCAATAGGGACTTTACAAACTGTTATCTTAAACATGCTGATAACCACAGGAGGCCCCAACCTAGAGTTAGGTACCACTTCAGGGCGGAGCCGCGCAGCAGTTAACTGTCATAGTGTATATGTGTGTCAGTGTGTTTCGCTGACAATCCACTGAACTCTCTCAGCAGAGGTGTCTTCTCTCCACCTGTAGCATTACGGGAAGAAACAACAAAGTTCTGGCATGACCAAGTGTTAGTAAATTAGGTGTTTGGTAGGAGCAGAGAGTGTAGTGGAGAGACGAGATTCCTTCGTCCCAAGATGTATAAATTTCACAAACAATAGAATGACTACTGAGTGCAGTTATATACAAAAAATTTCCTTTGGAACGATCTAAAGAATCTTGTAAAAATAGCACAAGTACATAGTGATAAGAACTAATTTGTGTGATTAAATATTTTTCAGGAGAAAGCCAGAATTTATGAACAATTCGGACACGAATATTTACGTGTGAGTTGTGTTGAGAAAAACTGAAGTAACAGACACTTCGTGGTAAATTTGGTTTATCGAGGATTATAATACTATCGTTTTACCAGACTACATGAAATAACAATCCTCAAACACCAAATTTCATGGAGGTGGGCGCAGATGATATGGCCTAGTTTTCCTCAATAGTGTAACTTGTATATATTTGCCTATCAATATGCTAATCTGTGTTTAATTAATTTGATTGTATGTAAATTTGTGTTGATATGTGATATTTTCTTTCTGATTTATCACCCCCGCTTTTTCATATGGTCGACCATACATTTAATTAACTGTCCTCATAAGCTATAATTCCCCCTACTTTCTTCTGTTCCATTTTCTTTATAATCAAAGGTATTAATTTGATAGGGGTTTGATATTAACATGAACGCGTATATTGGCTGAGAAAGTAATTTACATGTGAGTATGTGAGGTAATAGATGTCGTACCTCGTTATTTCAGAGTGTTTTGGATTTTGATTATGAACTTTGTGAATATTTTTTTTTAAAAGAGGGCTCCTCGCTCAAACCCCCGTTTGTTACATTTTTCAAAATATTTCCAAAACTAAGAGTACTATAAAAAATCTGAGTTCATAGCACACTAGAACTTAAATATTACTATGAAATACAATGGACAGCGCTCTCGAAATTTTATCGATTAATGAGTGATACGTTTTTAAAGATTATGACGTAATTACTTAATTGAAGTCTCAGCACTCATCAATCCACAAGATTTCGAGATCGCTGTCCATTGTATTTCATAGTAATTTGTAAGTTCTAGTGCTCTATGAACTTAGATTTTTGTTAGTATTCGTAGTTTTTTTTTTTTTAATATTTTGAAAAAATGTTAAAAATGTAACAGCGAGGAGCCCTCTTAAGTTTGGATTATTTCAGCATTTCGATTTTCATGTTAAAAGTTTAGTTGGCTGGAATATTGCTACTTTCTTGTATTTTCTGCTCACCAGCAACGTGTGCGGCAGTGGAAAGTTCCATGTGTAACGGCACTCAGCCGGTTTCCTTTGTAACCATGTGTGTGTACCTTTGTCTTTACAGCCAACCAGAAGGGCCGAATTTGGAATCGAGGACAAGAGTGTGGACGAGTCCAAGATTCGGAGGTAAAGGACATTTGTAGAAGGGCCCGTTTTCTTTTTCCTCTTTTTCTTTTTTCGTTTTAATATTCTTTTATTTCGCCTGCTCGGGTTCGGTTTTAAAATAACGGGTCTTGGCCAGCGGAAAACAGAAATGACTCAGCTTTTGGAAGAATCAATATCTCTCCAAGAAACCTCCCACCAGCAATGCAGCAACTTCGTAAATAATTGCGAATAATATCTTTGACTTAGTGTTTGATATTGAAATTTGAGTGACAGAATTTGGCAGGACATGGCTTTGAGAGTTGTTGAGAGGACAACGGACTGTACTGCAGAGAAGATGTGCATGAGTACTGTTTCTTGTTACCCGTATTCATTCGAAGTTTAATCGACGTTAACACCTGTCCCGCGTTCTTAAATTTGTGTTTGGGGAATTTCCAGTGCCAATTTCATGTCTTTTCTTATGGTGCTAATTCTAATAGAGTGAGGAGTCAAGTTAGCTAGCGGTGAACCTGGTTTCGCCTGTACTTATTTACTAGTAAATAAGATTTCTTCCCAAAACTAAGTACTGTGCACCCCCCATGTGTTGGAAGCTTGGGCAATGTCCAGCGGATCTATAGAATTTGTCGAAAGAAGGTGTGCAATCCTTGGTCGTAAATCCAGAAGGTATTACGGCTCAAATAAGTATTTAATGTTCAGAGGATACGTTGCTGATTGGTATAGCGAACGGAGCAAGAGTTTGGGGTTCGATACCCGCGACAATTTGTTTCCTGAAGCTTAACCAATGCGTATGAATAGAATCCTGCCAGCCAAATCAGCGTAATAAGTAACATATTAAATCGTCCTTTGTTTCCACGTCGCAACGAAGATAAGAAGATTCAAATTTTGTATATATATATATCACAAATCAAATATATTATTATTCTATATTCAAATTTCAGTGTTATGTATTGCATATGTTTAAGACCTTCCTTGACCAGATCAGTGTTCAGTATGGTAATTTGCGTGTCCCATTGATGTACGTTAGGTGGTATATTAAACCCTGCTCTGGCTCGATTGAGCATTATTTTGACTGAACTATCCGAGGCGTCAAAGTTCTTCTTCGAAAGATCAGAGAAAGAATCACTAAACAAACCAAAATTAATTCAAAATCTATAGTGAGGTCGTTTAATTCAAATCATCATCATATTCAGCCGTTTTCTATCCAAATGTTGTTCACTAAATATCGTTTTCTTCTTGCGCCTTTTCTGTCTGACGTTTTATCTAAGTCGGTAAGACGCTAGACTTCTAACTGAGCCACCCATGTTCAAAAGTCGCTGCAGCTGTAACTTTTATCTCCCAGTACCGAAATACGCCGTGTGTTGCGTTGATTTAACACACAAAAAGTGGTAGTCACGCTGGGACACCGCATTGTGTTGAATTAACACAGCTATTTTTTTGCAGTGTACGAAGTAATTACACTAATTCACGCATTAAATTGTCCTTGTTGATTTCTGATAACCCTTCTCATTCTCCCATAATAACAAAATTGCGTAATTGGACGTACTGGAGCAGCTTTGAACAAAAAGAAGGGGGTAAATTTGATCAAGGCAGGAGCTTATGTTCCTACAGCTAAAGCTTACTGTAGTTTTCAACATATTAACATTAACAACTGCGTAGTTTATATTCTTTGTATGGCTAGTAAAACTTTAATTTACTTTCTTCTGCTTCCGCATTTATATCAGGAAGCATTTACTAAGAAATTAAATGATCTTGTAATAAAATTGTGATAGTGTTCAAAACTGCCCCAGCCATGTTCAAAGCTATCCCCTAGAGGGACACATTTGAACGATAGCCTCCCAGTTCCTGTCCTTGCTTTAAGGTGACAATGAAGTACATAATTTTCGTCGGCGAGCTGTATATGTTCCTGCACATATGTTATTTATCTCTCTCAATAAATTCTCTGAGTGTGAGAAAGCAAAATTAAATTTGCCCAACGTGGCCCCTCTCCCTTACGTACTCAAAATTATGTTTTTTAGTATCAGCTTAAAACTTTGCCTTTACTTTTTATTTTTAATCAATGGTACGAATTTAACAATAGCAGAACGTCCATAACATTATACACAATCTTGGTTCGAGCTAGATTAGAATACACCTTCCAGTGTTTGGAATGATCTGTCCAAAACCATGTCTCACAAACTTGAAACTGTACTTGAAAGGTGCTTTTTTTTTTTTAGATTAACATGTTTCAAATTTAACTTACCATACTTTTCCTTTCATTTATGACCACTGGTGTGATTTCTCTGACATTAAACCTCTAGATTTAAGAAGAAGAAAACTAGATAGTAAGTTTTTTCCTAAAATTTACTTGAGTTAAGAACATTAATTATTTTATTGAAAAACTTAATTTTAATGCATCTATGTACCAAACGAGACGTTCTGCTTTTTGACTATCTGATGAGTGTGACATACTACTCGAACGTCTTATTTTAAATTTTGAATCCTATTAGTTTCCTTTTGTTAATCTATTGTATTACTTCAAGTGTATTTTCCTTTTTTTATGTATTACCAGCTGTTCATAGCACTCAAAGAAATTATTATTATTATTAAGAGTCAGTTTTATTATTACTATTACGCGGCCTTAGAATGAAAAGTATGAGAATTATTTTTAAAATACTGTTATTTTTCGTTGAAAGGTAGTCAAAATATACATTTACTGTTGATAACAGTTCTTCTTCTGTTGAAAAACGTTTGCCACCAAGATTTTCTTTTCAACTCTAGGAATAAATAGAAGTTTAATGAGGCTAAATCTCGTGAATATGTTGGAAGGGGGAGGACTTCGTACTTTAATTTCGAGACTATTTCCACGAAACAAACATTCCTATAGAAGCATGAATTGTAATGCGATGGATAACAATTTTTCTTTGACAAACTTAATCATTTGTTCATGCTTCTTTCTTTAATTTGATCCTGAAGGTTTTCATTGCTGTTTAATTCCTTGGAAGATGGTCAACCAGCAACATGCCTTTAGCGTTTCAGAAAATTGAAGCCATTAGCTTTCCGGCTGACAAAACTGCTTCATTTTGACGGCGGAGAATCACCATGCTTCAGCTGTTTGGTGGCTTCTTTAACTCTTGTGTGTAGTAGTAAGCTCAAGTCTTAATCACAAATCGCTTCTAAAATCAGTCGTATCCCTCTGAAAACGATCATTAACTATTGGAAATTCTAAATACGGGCATTTCTATGATCCATAGTCAGTAAACAAGGCACCTATTATGAATTTAATTTATTTTTGGCATGTAGACAGCTTTGGCTAAGGCCGGAATACGGTTGTGGTGATGATGTGGGAAGGAAATCGACTAAGGTCTAGTTTGAATGTATCATCCCAGCATTTGCCTAGTGAGACTGAGGAAGTCGCTTGGAAAAACCTCAGTAAGGATAGGCGTCCTTTGGGATCGTTTCGAGGACCTTCTGATTTGTAAGCCAACGTTCTACTAAAAGATCTACGACCGCTGGGCAAGCACTCATCTTGCCGAAAGATTGTTATACCTAATTCTTCTGTTACGATATGATGCAACATTTTCGGACATGTTCAGTAGATGATCTTGTAAAACAATATCGTGCATTTTCTCGATGATTTCTTCAGCTGTTGCTGTTTTCAGACATCCACTACGCGGTCTTTTTCACATTCTTTATGACTATGTTTAAATTCGGCAACTCACTTCTTCACTGTTGTACTCGAAGGCGCGCTTCCAGTAACCAATTTTCATTTCAGCTAAAAATCCTGTGAACATTAAGTCGTTATTCACAAAGAACTTAATCATAAAACGATGTTTGAAATTACGGATTGTAAAATGCACGGTCAACGAGCTTTGCTTACTTAGCTGCATACAAAAAGCAATTGAGCGAAGAACCGGACATTCTGTGGTAGATATTGCATTATTTAGCATTTGATTTATTGCCATCAACTGTATGCCAGGCCGTGACCTTTACATACAGTCTATTATTATTATTATTACCAGTTTCAAGTTGTTAACAGATGAATGTTAATGATATGAATTATTCATAAATTTTATTAAAAATATTCTCCTATTCAAAACAAGCATTCTATTGAAGAATTCAAGATCCCTATGTACTAGGGTGGTCATATGTTCTTTAGGAAGCCTCAAATGGTGATAATTATAATAAAATAAAATGAAATAAAAAAGGGATAATTCAAAAATCCTTCCTTACAAAGGAACTCTAAATAAAACTCTGTGTGCAGCACACAATTCTTTTTGAACAAGAATTACAGCTTTACCCCAGAAAATGAAAATGTTCTTTATTCGTCGAACAGTATTATTAAACAATGCATAATAAATCAGACAAAATATCTTCAAAGACCTTGTTAGGTGAAGGTATTAAAATTCAAGTAATAATAATAATTATCAGTATTATTAAAATTATGTATTAAAGGAAATTAATGGTTTAGTATATCTTACGCGAACAGTTAACTGTATTTCAAAGAGCCGAAGTTGACATCAACATCGTTAAGCAAAAGTGAAAGTGGGACATGTTCACGTTCAAAGTGGGGGCTTCCAATCCTTGGCGTACGATGACTCACAAATAGCAAAACCCAACAAATTATAGAATCAGCTTTCGGTGCTACGTGCTTAGCTCTAGCTGGAGCGGTTGATGTGCAGATAATTGTGGCAGTTTCTTATGTCATACATTGCCTTGATCTCATTTTTTCCACTATTGCCAAATACATAGTATGCATAAACGAACAGGCACTATATACATGCACAATGTTTGATTAATCACTTCTACAAGTACATGGAATGAAAATGATACTCTTTGCCCTAGAGATATAACAGTTTTTATACAACATAGGCGTAGCTAGAAAGAGGTTATAGACGGGAATCACCTTGCAACAATTCATTTCTTCTCGAAGGTGAACTTATCACGCATTGGAGTTTATATTATGATACAGAAGAAGTTAAACTACTTTTCAAGAAATAGAACAGATTTTAGAAAACTGAACTATATTTCAAACAAACTGATATGAGTTTGTACCAAATTTCAAATCCATGTGAAATGTGTTTTGAAGGATCATAATTGATTTTTGTAATTTGTGTCAACTATTTTTTTTTTTTTTTCGTTCTCATCATTATAAGCTGCGTCGTCTTATAATCACACACAGTGAATTAAATGTATCAAATTGATCTATGCATTAAGGATATTGTTTGAGGCATGGAAATATACTATCTTGACTTTCTTTCACATCATCTTTAGTGGGTCTATAATGAAGAGATACATTTAAAACGCATAACATTATTCACAGAAAATATTTCAAATTATCTATTTGACTAAAATATTTCAAATACCTGAATATTGATTTTATTTTTCAAATGCATGACATGATACACGAAAAATGTTTCAAATCGCTGGTTTATTCAGAAAATGAAAATCTGCATAATAAGTTTATTTAAGTTTGTGTAATTTTTACAATGTTCATTATATAAAATTATTTCACGATATTTGTAAGTGTGTGAGGAAATAAGATTGTCATTTGGTCTAGAAAATGTTTATATTGCTGTTTTCCGTTTACACCTAAGTGAGTATCATGAAACATTGATTAATTGAACTCGAAAACAAATAAGAAGTATTCATATGCAATATGAAAGTATTTTACTTTTTCTTAATAATGTTTGTTAAAGGATTAACTGTTTTTTTACGGAGAAGTTAATACAAATTGTACCAAATTTTAATATCTTGTATTTACGTGGTGAATAATCAACATAATAATTTTCCTTTTGATACATGTTAAAAGTAAAGTACACTTACAAGCAATATTCAGTCATTACTCTGGTTGTATCATTATTCAATAAAAACGTGGATACTTAAAAAAAATGAGAGAACATCAAATAGTGAACAGAGATAGCTCTATTGAGAAACAAAAATTAGTGTTGCCCATGAGTCTAGACGAGATGATTCTTCGAGCTGTCCTATCTCGGTTAGTATCTAGTCTCGGAGAGTTCTTACTTACAAGGGAAGTAACAATGAGCTCATATCGAAACCTACCGTAAAATTTCACGCAGAGGAAGGAAGTCCCACAGAAAACCATACACAAATAATCAGCTGCTCTTTTGAACTGGAAATACCCGAAATGGCATGTTTTAATGTCGCTCACCACAGTCGGCAAGTGCACAATAATAAGTGCATTACCACCCCTTGGGAACTGCGTGTTAATGATAATAAGTAAATAACAACATGGTGGATATATATGAAGTCAAGAGGAATGTCAATGATAAGGGGTAACGTGACGACAGCCATCTGGAAATCCGCCATCTTGAATCAGACACAAATTTTGTAACTAGAAAGCATAGCGTGCGACACCTCATTTTAATATCAAATGTTTTCACCAATCCAATAGTATGCCTATTTTTGCTCTATCGTTAACCAGTACGAAGTTAGGGCTGTTGTGATTTTGTACCAAACGTCAATACATCGTTCTTTTAAATGGGTAACATGTTAATCTACACCGCATGTGTTAACATTCCAGTTAACACTTTGCTGAATGTTGGGCGTGACTTGGAACGCAAAATGGCAAACAATAAACAGGAATGGAGAACTTTATTGAACAATCCCTTGAAGCGTTCGTTATCGTTGGTTTCTTACCTCTTTTGTTCAGTGCACATTAAAAACAGGTCTAACTTCGTACCGGTTAATGATAGAGCACAATTAAGCGTCCGTACCATTGCATTGGTGAAAACATTTGCTATTAAAATGAGGTGTAGCACG
>JAGDQP010071912.1:0-10578 GCA_022664845.1 Lepisma saccharinum | reverse complement strand
AAACGGTGTTGGGCACCCCGGATGGTGTTAGCCAATACTAGAATTGGTATTACCCAGCACTGGAATTGGTGTAGAGGTAGAAGTGTTCTATTACACCTTTTGGGGTGGCAATAAACACCAATATAGTTTTGAGTGTGGGAAAGAACCTTAACAGAGAAGATCGAAGAGCAAGATTCTCAACCTTACTGTGGTAAAAATAATGAACAAATCATCTTAAGTTTGAGAGCACAATTTCAGAAAAGTTTCCAGATTTAAATGGGCCATTCTAGTAAATTTTGACTTCGGCCTGTCAGGATTATCCGTCACGTTCTAGTTTTAATCCACAAACACAAGCATCCATGCCGCATCCGGGATTCAAACCGGGCTTATCGCCTTAACCCACACGGCTACCAGGTCGGCAAAGTTTCCAGAATTTCAATAGAATTGAGCTCCTGGCTCAACTCGTCGCATCGCTCTTTAAGGGGATTGATATTGACTAATTTTCATTTGTGTCACAAGCAGTTTTAAGATGGCTCCTGCAGCACACATGGAATTCATTGCTCTCCAAAGTTATTTGACCTTGAAATCTATCTTTTAAGGCTCGGGAACTATTTGGCAATTCGTATCTAAGTAAAAGCATTCTGTCTTTGATCATGTTATATTCAGAGCTGAAACGGGTCATCGGATTAATCGGGTCAAGCTTTAGACCGGGTATGTGCTTGGAACTTGGTCTGACTCGGTGACCCGATTTGGACCCGGTGACCCGTAGGACGAAGCAAATTTTTAATTCTTTCCTCATACACTGTTGTGTTTGAAAATTCTTCCTTTCAGGAGTGACAGGAAGCGGGAGTGTTATTCCTCAGAGTACGACAAATACGATGTCGATAGTAATAAGATATGGAAATAATCCCATATCCCGGAAAGAATAAAGACGCCATCGGAGGCGTGCAATATCCCTCTGGTAAAGGATATTCTGAATAAAAGGTTTAAATTTTAAATATCATAAAAGCATTACAATCTTCTAAAACTCTCAAAAACGAAATTCGTGTACGTTACACGCTACAGGAACAAGACCGTCACCGGATCTTTTGGGTTAAGATTCGATCATCGGATCGCCGGGTTGTCAGTCTGGTGATTCTGAGTCAACATCAGGTCTCAAGTAATTCGGGTCAAGTTTTGGACTGGGTCAATTGGGTAAAGTTTCAGTCCCGGTCATTCGGGTCAAGATTCAGACCGGATCATCCTGGTCAAGTTTCGAACCGGGTTACATATGTTTGGGTCAGACAGGGTCATCAAAAGTGACCTGGTTTCAGCTCTGGTTGCATTATGAGTCAAAGCGCTATTCAGCTCTACGTATTTGTATGAATAGCTTTTTGTAACGTGAAAATTATATATATATATATATATAAAAAAAAACAAGTACATATAAGCAGGACCACAGATTAACATTTGAACAATTGCATTCGAATGGGAGTAGCCAAATATAAACATCTAACAAATTGTGGCTGAAGCTGAGTGTCACAGTTCTCACTACATAGAAATGGCATGATTTGTATGATTCAGAATTTTGTGACATGTAAGTTGATAATTAAAAACATTATATATTTTTTCTTCTTTGGGTCGGACAACCGTCGTTTGCGAGCTACAGGTAATTTTAATGAATCCAATAAATCTATTACACATCACTTATTCTGTTTTTGGTAGCTCACAACGTAATCTTGGAGAGTAACTCTTTTGTCGGAAATTTGCCCACCCTTGATATTAATAAGGTGACCATATTGTTTCCAGTGATTGCAGGGATAACTGAGATAATTACATTTCTTCCCTGCTGCAACAGGAAATTTGGCACCCTTTTCACTTTTGTCCACTACTACATGAAAGATTACTCTATTGTTAATAGTTGGTCTACTCTCATTTAATTTTAATTTAGAAATGACAAGCTCTTAAGTCAGAGTATTCCTAATGCAATTTTAGAAAAAAAGAAATAAGCAAAAAAAAAAAAAAGTAGAGAATACAAAATTAGGATGCCTGAATAAAGTACATCTGATAGCCCTAGGAAGAAGCCGTTTTCCAATGTTTCTTTCAGAATTTTTTTCGAAGAATATTTATTCTTCAAACCGGGAATAAATAAATGTCTTCATCCGAGGAAACTCTCCGAAAACCGGAGGTGAATAGTCATCCTAGGTATAGGGCGTAAATTTGGTTAAATAGCAGCCACCCGTCATAGCATTTATGAATCTGTATCAACTCATCAGTATTCCTACTCATGATAAATGAATTATTGTGTCAATGACATTGAATGTCTGTATATAGAGATAGTTATGTATCATGGTTATTCGTGATACATTGAGTATTGCACACCATTACTACCCTAGTAGCACAATCATCGGGCCAACAATGGGCCATCGTTGGGCCAACCATGTTAGGTTGGCCCATCGTAGGCCCAACGTTGGCCCGATGACCTGTGCTACTAGGGTAGGAATTTAAAGAAATGCGTGTATCAGGTAAATGTACTGGGAGTTAGTTCTCTGGACTGTAGATGTTGAAAGAAAAACAACTGTGCACACTTTGCTCCTATGACAGCTATTTTCATTGGACATTCGAATGATAATTGCAAATTAATAACTGCATGCAGCATCACCAGGTATTATCCAGGGTTAACCGCATATAGTATTACCTTAGTCAATTTCAGAAAGTTTTTAAGTATGAATACATTTGATAATGCACTTATAAATTGGGTACCGATCTTCTCTGAAATACGGTGGTGCGGAGGTTCATTCAGAGCGTGCGCCCACACCTTTGCACAGATCTAATGACGCCCCTGTGCTTCCATATTGTTAAGTAAATGCATCTATGTCGGGAATTCTAAGGTTCGTAGTCCTACAGATTTTTTGTCAGGTGTGGTGGTACGACGAAATAGTAAAAAGCGAGACTACAAATAACGGACGGACAATACAGCGACGCACAAAAACAGCAGCGAAGGAAAACAGCATGGCACAAAAATCACGATCCCAAAACAGCGCCGCCGGCTGAATAATATTTCTGAGCATGCCTGATTTTTGAACACGCTTGGCTTCTGAACATGGACCGAAGTGTTAATAACGGTGTCTTGGGACTTTAACCTCACCCTGTATGCATTTAATAAACATGATATAGATAAATCTTGTAATCTCACTGAACAATGGAGATAGGCCTATATATATTTATTTCCACAACCTCCGCACTACGCGTATATATAAGTCACGACTTTTTCGATCATTGTTTTAGTGTTTCGATTTTCGTCTCGTCTCTTAATATTACCACCGTTGGTAGCTGTAAACCGTGACCCGATAGAAGGCGCCAAACTGAGTGGTGCGTCAAAACAATTTAATAATTTAAAGAATGAAACATGATTTATTGAAAACATTGGAATAAAATTACATTTAGGTTTGAGCAGTAGCGTAACGAAATGAGTGCAGGCCCGCCCGCAAAACTTTTATCCGGGCCCCCTTTATAAAAGTGTATAGCAAACACAAGTAGTGTTAGTACCTTAAATAATAAAAATATCCTTTAACAAATTCATATTCATCAGTCACTCATGCTTAGTTATACTGCTACCGACGATAAATTTAAATTGAAGCTTAATACCAAATTAAATAAGCCCCAAGTAATTGACTTGACCGGGGCCCCGCATAACTTCGCTTATTAACAACAACTTAGCGGCGTGATCATGTAAAATGCTTAAAAGATCGAATTTGACTATTTTTGTAATTTTCGGTCGTAGCGCCACCTTGCATCGGATATACACTCTAGAGGTCGTAAGGTGTCTATATGTCAAATATGAAGTCAATCCGACAACGAGTGGCAGCACAGTATAATTCTTCTTTGGCATCTTCCAGAAGAACGAAAAAAAAGTTGATTTCCTTAGTAGCCTAAATTGTTAAAAATCCCAGTGACGTTGAAAGGGCAATGTCGTTAACTACATCCCTTGCCAACAAATGGGAGATTCCCCATACATTACAAAACTGGACTCCGGATCCATCAAGTTTTTAGTTTGTGCCTTTTGCATGCAATATTTCTCCTTAAATTAGATATTAAAATTGTATTAAATAATATAAATCTAGAAAATCGGACGCGGGCCCTCTTTTACCTGGGCCCGCCCGCATTGCGGGCCCGAACGTTACGCCACTGGGTTTGAGAATCAGTATCTAGTTTTTCCATGGTCGGTAGGTGTCCGGAACTCCACGAAATCGCCATCCCGGTTCGGGTGCTGCTTCTCACTCAAAGAAGACAATTTAAAAGTTAGCATTACTACAAATTGAAATTCACATAAAAAAATTGACAGCCGGGACTATCGGCTGTCTCCCAGTTACAGGCTAGGTATGCAATCCATTACACTACCACGACAAAGCCCATTCTCTGTGCATTTTGAATGTTCCTCTTACCTAGACACTCTCCCAGCTCTTCATTCCAGCCACTCCACTACATGCGGAGATATTTAGTTGAGGAATCGTTGCTATTGCAGTGTGAAAGATGGCAAATGGGAGATCCGGGTTCGAGTCCCGATCGCAGCAGCTGTCAATTTTTCAGTGTGTATTTCAACATTTACCATACACAAGATTATTTGTGAAAAAGTAATTACATTAGTACCGATTATTGAATATTTGTTTGAATATATAGATATTAATTATATAAAAAGTTATTTTAGTACACTGCTTGAAACTGATGAATGGGCTTCCGACTCTCCCTAAGTTAATGCCTCTTCGACCCGGTTTTCTCCGGGATCTCAGAAGATCCGCCCCTCGGGTAGCGTGAATTGTTATCTTATTTTTAATTACTTCCTGTTCATTATGCTTCTTTATCTTTCGAAGGTGAAATAAGTCATCAAAATTTGGCAATAAGATGTAATGTACAGACGACATGTGACAAGTTTGCGTACGCGGGGTGACGAAGTGGGGAACAGGGAGTGTGTTTGCTTTTCCTTTCAGACGAGTCCGCTACTCAAATATTTTTTTCTTTTTTTCCGAAATTTCAGGGTTGTCAGACGTATGAAAATTGTCACCTCGGTGTCATCTCAGAGATTCAGTCAGTGTAGCGTGAGTGTTGGTACTCACAAACACAGACAATAAAACATTAACAATGTCGACAGACTATGTAGAATATCATAATGAGTCCACAACCACCCATATTCATTTTTAAATATGAATATGTGATAGTTACAGGATGGAGGGCTACAGGTGGAAGAAAATAAATCACTATTAATAAATAATTCGGGTACTCGAGTACGTTCTCGACCGATGCTCCACGCGTAGCGTCACTAGTGTGACCTTTATAAGTTATTTGACAGTCTTTTGTACTTTAATGAATTTAGAAGTGTGTCTGGTAAGTATTAGAACTGGACGGGCAACCCTGCGAAGAAAAGACCAGGTGGACTACTACAGCCATAATCTCAGCGGGGGGTGCGGACGCTAAGCAAAAAATAGATAATTCCTTACCCTAGTATTTAAGTGAGGTGTCATCTGTAATTGATATGCAATTTACAAGAGAAATAAGGATCTCTCCCATTGATTTGTTGAAGAAGCGGAAAATTTATAAACTGATAGGGCCGATTGCAAAGACATAAACCGTGGGCATAGCTTAGACTTGGTCTAACCCGACTTAGTCTAAGCCATGGCTTAGAATGGATTGCAAAGACAGTTTTGTCTCAATCTCAAAATACTTTAAATTGACAGTCATCAAAGTGTGGCAACATTGCAATTTGATATTCATTGTTCACTTGTTCCCCCTCCAAGCTACGTAATAAACAGAGTGGTCAGATGAAGAATTTGGGAAATTTGCTGTAGTAGAAGCAGAAATTACTAAAACAGACGGGATTGAGTAAACAAAAGAGGGGGCATAAAGCAGTTTTCTGAAGGGAAAAAGGGAAGAGAGCAAAAGGGAAGAGATTATAATAATAATAAAGCCCCAAGCTCCTACTAACCTCGCGATAAATATAAACAATTTGAACCTGAATATATACAGAACGGTTATTCTGCCGGTAAAACTTTATGATTCACAAAGTTAGAGTACTGGATGGTGCCAGAATTTTGTAGACGGAGAGACGACAGTGTTTGAAGGTTAGAAAGCAATACTTCGTAAAAATTTGCAGTTCCCGAATGTCATTTCAGTGAAGAAAATGGACGGATACATAGTTTTATTCTACGTATTAACCGTTCTTTGAAGATCGTGTAGTATCGCTGTTTACTGTTCTTCTTATAATTTGATCTCTTAAACGTTTGTTATCGAATTTCAATTTTTTGCACCAAGGCACTAAAGTCGAAAATCGTTATTTCCTTCCTTATAGGACTATATGAACACGTATGCTCCGTGCTCACTTAAATTATCTACAAATGGCGTTGATTCATTAAAGAGACGCGCGCGAAACAGCAAAAATTTGTAAATTTAAAATTTTTCGGCCACTATAATAATTAATGACTTCGGCCCGTCGCGAGTCCATTAGCTGTTAAGTCCCACTATAATAATTAATGACTTCGGCCCGTCGCGAGTCCATTAGCTGTTAAGTCTCTAAAATCCACAAATAAACATCCATTCTGCAGCCGGGATTCGAACCAGGGACCTTAAAGTCGCGGGCTTAGCGCCCCCAAACCGCATGACTACCAGGTCGGCTACCGCGCAAAGCAGCTACAGCTCTCTTACCTATTAGTAATTTCTACGGTTTACCTTACAAATGGAATTCCAAATACCTATAACGTACGGTACTAGTTCATAAACTCTGATAAGATAAAATGAATTTAATGGGCGACATCATAAACTCTGAATGAGTAAATAATTTAAATGTTGTACAATTACAAATTAGACTACCTTCTCTTTCGAAAATATTTTACAGCGTTAAGCAAAGTAGATTACATAAAACTACATCAAGGTATGTCAACGAGATTAAAAAGCTGATTTTCATAGACCTTTGTAATTTTGTTTCTTGTTGTGAAGGTGAAAATGTATATCAGTATATCAGTTACCCAGGATAGAATGCAATGGTAAATAATTGTTACTGCGGCGAAGAACTTGCGAATTTCTTTAGCAAAAGAGTTAATAATAATATTAATAGAGCCCGCGGTAGCTAAGTGGTTGAGCCTCACGTCTGGTGCATGGGGTCAAGGGCCCCCATATTGTGATTTTCAGAGTGGGCAAGGATAAAGCGACAGTTTTCCCATGATTTATTAAAAATGATCTCTAAAGGTTTCCATCAAAAAATCATAACTGGTGAGTTCATATTCTCGTAGACAGTTCAACGATGAATCTTACTCTATGGCTTATGGAACTCGCAAGACCGTCATTCCATGTCAATTCAACACACCTTTTCTACCTCACCCTCTCAGATTTCTATGATTTTTGGTTTATTGTTTGTATCCGTTTAGATTTTTTTTTTTTTTTTCAGATTTTTTGACGCACTGGTTTTTGTTTTACGAAAGTTCAAAAAGCCAAATGTTCCGTGTTTTTAGCTTACAAAACTACTTATTACTCAGCAATGGTTGGTAATAGAGAGCTCGGAGAGGGCTCATTTAAAAGCTCTTGTAATAAGCTTTCATTTGATATGATACTCAACAGGGTGGTAAAAAATTTTGTATACCAAAAATGAAAAAAAAAAAGACTTTCTCAAAATCGGACAACTCGATTTAAAAAAAAAATCTTAAATGTTGGTCATACATTTACCACGAAAATTGTAACTTGGGACCATAATGGGATTGTGAGATATAAAATATTTTCGCTATATTTCTGTGGAAGAAAAGGTATTAGCGCTCCAAACCTGAATATTTAAGAGGATGTATGCTTCATTTTTTTTCTTACAGCTATGTTCCACAATCTCTTTCACTCTATGTTATATTTCAGTCGTTGTTTCTCTTGGCAGATTATGTCTATCCCTATTTTATTAACGCTTTCATTATCTTCAACATCGTTGTTGTAGATACATTGAATAATGGAGAACATTATGTAACCGATGCATTAGCTAAACGTGGACTAACAATTCGTCTGCTTCGTACGTTTGAAAGATGCATCCACCAATGGAATCATGGCGACAGACATGGTCTTCACACACGTAGGAAGGACACAGTGTCACAAGACAAATTATTGATACTACGGTTCCAAACAGCAAAACGACAGTGCTGCAAAGTTGACTGTCTTAAAATTTTCGGTCGTATTTCGTTGAGTATCTCCATTACTCTTTCCGTTACACGAAAGTTGGCCAAGATGAAAGAAACATAATGTTAAATGCAAGTAAGCACGTAAAAGCGTTACAATTATATACCATAGGCTTTACCTTACCTTACTATCCCATTGCACTTAAAATTTCCAATGACCGGACACTTCCAGTGCATCAGTTTGTACATTATTTCAGCTGACAACAAAGATCTGCAATTGCAATGAAATAGAGGAAGTCAATAACATCATTATAAACACACATCACATACAATAATTAAAGTATTCAGAACTGAAAAGCTATGCTAGTCACACGCTACTTAAATATACACAACTGATTCCATAAAAACTAGACAGCGTATACACTTGAAAATTTACAAATTTACCTTCAGAGAACAAAAACGCCCCATGGGCTTCCAAACTACATCAGATATACATTCAAGCAACGTATATGGGACCTCCCATGGGCATCTGTGCTGCCTGAGAGAATAGTTACTACGATCGCTTTCAGTTTGAGAGGTCCCAGGTTCAAAACTAGTGGAAGTCCATTCATGTAGTGGTTCGGAGTTTACTTTAACAATAGCTGTAGTCTCCATCCCTTAAAGCAAGCAACATCAGGTTTAGGACGTAAAAAACAATTCAGAAAAATATACGAATTCATAACGTTACAAACTTTAAAAGTACGAGCGTTATTCACTGAAATAAGCGAGCCTAGCGAGCGAAGTTCCTATACATTCACTTCGCATTTCTTTGTACACATACTCCTGCGAGGTTTCTGGATCGAACATTACATTTCTGCACTGACTGTACTAGGCAAGCTTTTTTTTTTTTAATTTCGGTTAGCGATCAGTTGCGTGGTTTTCCAGATGTAAACATTCCGACTTAGAACCCAAAATAGAATCTTTAAAATTTAATGAATATTTAACAATGTACCACGAAAATACATTGTAGCAAAATGTATTTCCTGGTAGTTGATTTGTGTCAGTACGGCGGATATTAGAAGTTACAATTTTATGTCATTGGGTTGTAAATGTTGCCAACCCACTAAAAGTTATTTTTTCCCAGTATACCAGTACTTCTCGGAATACTGGATATTTTGTATCCCCTATTAATAATAAACAGTGATTATCTGTCAGACACAGTGTTGCAAACTGTAAATACTCTACCAAATTAAAACATTTCAACGATTAACATGGTTCAATAATCACTGTTTACAGCACTGTATTTTATGCTTCACTCTATTATGTTTATCATCACTGGGGAATACCAAACATCAAATAAACCGAAGTAGTTTGTTGTATTATTATACTGTAACGTGGTACAACAATAGCGTTTGGAAAAATTAATCTCTATACTAAGTTGGAAGCATTTTTCGCTTCTTGTCTAAGAAATCATAGGGAAAACACAATAGACAATAGGTACTACACCATTGACAATAGAGAATACGCAGTAAGCAACATGCAATAAATAATGAATAGCAAATCTTAATACCATGAGACAATTTAAACGTACCTACCATGAGACAATTTAAACATTTCTCTCACTGACGTAAAAATGCTAAATTTAATACCTCTAATATAATTTTTTAGACATATTACTTGCTCATTTCTTTATAATTTAGTGTAAGTGGTTGTGTACACCACAAACCTCTTACAAGGAGACTTACGGAAGTGTAACTCACCGATTTTAATGAAACTTTGCATAGTTGTAGAACATCGAAAAATAATCGACACCTATTTTTTTTTATTATTTCGGCAATAGTGCGGGTTTAAGGGTAGAAACCACCCTGTGAACGTTAGGGGTGGTCTCGAAGCATAGACAGAAAACAATAATTTAATGTAGAAGAAACAATACTACAAGGGTTTAGGACAGCTGATTCAGAATCGGACGTCAAAAGTACACAATTCAAAATGGCGGATCCAATATGGTGATTACAATTACAAAAAGTTGTCTGGTTTGAAAGGCTCTGCAGCTACCCAAGAACAATTATAGTTGGCAGGGGTTACTGCGAGAAGGTGGCAGACCGATAGTTTTCGTCGCCCAGATTTGCAAATCTTATTAGGTATGCGTGGTACAAAAGCGGTTATTTGAAAGAAAAACCACCTGGGTTTGAAAATCCCGTAACATTTTGTTTCAAAAATTGTGCAGCATTTTGTGATTTGTGCACAGTTATTGCCGTAATAAGGTGTACGTGGTGTAAACAATGTTTATGCATCACACACTTTTTTTTACGGAATATCATTACTGTAAAACGTTTTCGCCATAAATTATAATTATAACAATTGAGGATCTATGAAGTTCTGACATAGTGAGAGGCGAGGAGACTCACTATAAATAAGCACCCCAAATAGTGAGAGGTGACGAGACTCACTTTAATCAAGCATCCCGTTAACATCAGTACAGAAAGGGGTTTCAAATCGGTCT
>JAGDQP010071911.1:0-10578 GCA_022664845.1 Lepisma saccharinum | reverse complement strand
TGTAGTGGTATGTATGAAAGTATATATGTTATAAATTTTATCCTGAACAAATTTACAAATATTTTTGTTTAGTTTTCTAATTAAGAATGTGGAATGACACTATACATTGAAAGCGTCTTTGCAGTCACTCCCTGCCATATTTCATGTTCAGTATATGAACGGTTATGAAATTATGTGGTGTGCAGATTAACCGAAGTGCCTGAGTGTTTAATATCCCCGACTCGAAGTAATAAGACACAGCACTACCTAAATGTCCTGGAATATCCCTCCGTTTCGATAACGATGGTAGCACAGAAATTCATTAATGCGAAGGGACCCCCTGGAATTTACTAAACGAAATTCAATAGCAACAGTGATTCATCTTAGCTATTTAGTATACACAGCAGCGTTGATCGTTTCATTTTTTATGCCAATTAATGGGGGAAGAATGCCAGTTGTGTTCCACCAAATGCACGTGTGCACCATCTTGAGAGTGTTCACCATCTTTTTGCTTTTTTATAGGGTTTAGCCATTCTTTCCTCTTCTTTAAGTTCACATACAAGCATCATTTCTTATAGGCCGCCTCTAAGTGTGTATCCAAGGAACGGTGAGTGTTTCCCATTATATACATATTACACAACTTCCTTCCGATTGAAGAATATCAATCTCAATATAGCAGATTTCAAGATGGCGTCCATGAAGAATGTAGCGTCCACAAGGTAGTAACTTGTGCCGATTACCCATTCCTATGCATTTGCTTTCCACTCATTTCAGCAGTTTAAAAGTATAATGGTATTTCAACATTTTATATCACTCTCCATAAACAAGAATCTGGCTATTTTATCATCAATATCCTCCAAAGTGTTTTCGCTCGGGTTGCCAAAATGTGCGTGGACAGATTATTTGACATCCTAATCATAATGCAGGAACTTTCTTCATCCCCTTTGGAATATTTGCTCTTTAGTACTGATATGCCATTATACGAATTCTACTAAATTCTACATTTCTACCAGTGTGGTTCTTTGATAACTATGAGTATAGGGACTTGCAACCACCAGTGTCATTTGAGTGTATGTTACCGTAATTAGCGGCATTGAGCATAAGCGCCTGAGATTCAAATGTAGGGTACCAAATACAATGCTGTTCAAATGTTTTTCTGGCCATTTCTGTTCAAACACTGACAAATGTCAACTAATATTTTACTCACAAATTCAGTGTTGATGCTGGTTTTAAATATGTATATGTGTTAAAGATCTGAGTTTCCACTTGAAATAGTGTAAGTTGTAAGTATTATCCTGTACATTCTGGCGTACGAAGTTTGTGAGTTCAGAATTCGTATAGTAACTTTACCTAACGCCCTCGCTTGTTTCTACGATAAATCAGAATTATAAGTATGTGAGTGCGTATAGTTTCTTATAGCTGATATAAATCTCATAAATATTGCTCCGACAGATTACAGTTGTTTCAAGACACCTTTGGAACAATACACTGGTTGATATGCTTGTTCTGGGTCCAGAAATTGTTAGTCTTGGTATCAGAGACGCATTGTTGCCACTTTAATAACACCTGTGTTGTGACGTTAATGTATATATAATCTTGCCTCTGTGCTGGACATGGATGTTTCCCATCTCGCACATTTGCAAACATTTCAAAGTGCTATTAGAATAAGTTTTCCACTCTCAACTTGATATTTTAATAAGTACCGAAAACGTGTTCAATTGCGATAGGTCACAGTGAATTCTTGACTCCCTCTGTGTCTTCTTTCTCAGAAAAAAAAATATTACAGTGCCGTTACACTACTCAATACTAACTTCGGAGAAGTACGTTTGTAACACTGCAGAATATGTTATGGGCTCTTTTACTATGGTCCGTCTTCACTTATATTTTTAAAGAAAAACCTTGCATTTCCCGGGGTCTTTGTAAGCATAAGCCGATGCTGCATTTCAGGTGCTTCACCGATATTGGTTTCATATGAAGCAAAATATAAAGTTTTGTTTGTCCTAATCAGTGTTTCTCTAAAATTTCGAGACCACAGACACCACTTGAGGAATTTTGTGGTAGCCATTTGTTATCACTGGTTGCCTTATATAATATATTATGTTTTATTCAGGTTAAACATACATTTGGTGCATGTTACATAATAATGTAACATAATATTCCAATTAGCTAAAAACTTGGATATATTTACAATCTAATAAAAAATGAAATTTTAGATAGATTAGCTATTAAAAAAATACGGTCTCTTACATGGCCTTTGAATAAAAATTATGCATTAAAGGAATGGTGGAGTGGGTTTTGTATTTCTTTATTTAATACGTGTCATACATCATAGCATGTTTATAATTTTGGATTTTCCTGGTATGACACGAACGTATTTTATAGAGTGAAAAATGCGCGCCATCTGCCCGCCAGGAACAGTACTTACAAACACATGTTGTGAGAAGAACACGGCAATGTATTGCTGTGAACAAGAGATTTAACGCAGGCGGTAACGACATATTTTACGGCAAGTTTACACAGCCGCGACAACGATGTCTGAAGAAGAAGCAGCAGTGCGCACTACGGCGTGCTGACAATACGTAAAAATAATGCATTCTCAGCACTAAGATAAAATACGACGGTATTTTATTTAGCAGATATTTCTAAATAGGCAGATATTGCTAAATATGATATAAGCAGATATAGATTTAGCAGATATTGCTACAGAAATTTGTGTTAGTTTTATCTGCAGCTGGCATTTATCTCAGCATTCACTCTTCATATCCTAGGGCACAGTTGACAAACGTATATCTTATACACTGCCGATTTAAAATATGTCGCAGATCGATTTAGGATTTCTGGAAATGACACGTCTGGTTACGAGGGGACAGATTTGACTTGTTCCTGGCAAATATTTCGCATTAGAATTCGTCGAACATCAAAGTTTTAGTAGCCTCAGATCCTTTGCAAGATCGAACTTTTGAATCCATTCAGGCCTTGCTCAACAAAATTCTAGTTATCGTCAAAATATTGTTGTGGAACGTTACAGATTTCATACGTTTTGGCAAACTGAATTTCAGTTTGGTGCAGAATTCGTGCGTATGTTAAGAAAACAGCTTATGAGGTGGGATTTTGGGTCTCAAGCGGACAACTTACTGAGATACCAAATTGTACCAGGTGTCTTCCGAGAGGATGTGCGCAGGCGTTTGCTTCCGAACGAGAAGTTAACTTCACAAAGGGACATTAGATCTGCTGAACTTAGAGGAACAGGTGGAGAAGGATGCGAGGTACTTTCGTAAAATTAATCCTTGAGAGCAACAACAGGTTAGAATGCAAGATGTATAACAGATACTCAGAGGTAAAGGTTTATCACACATCAAAGAGAAACGTATCTGTTATGAATGTTTTCCATTGAAGCTGAAATGCCTGAAATGTGGTCGCTTGGGATCCTGCGTTTTTGTCAATCATAGGCGAAGACAAATGCACTGACGAGGAATCCAGACAATTTAGTACCTTTCTTCGAATACTGTAATGGTGTTCCCGACCATTCAGAAACGAAGGGAGAGCGGACAGCGAAGTATCAACGAATATCTCAGGGCCGGTGCTTCAACGATACGGTAGTATGCAGGGTGAGGCTGATAACGGAAGGAGAGCAGTGCAATTCCTTTAGTGGAGTTACAGGCTGAAGAGCAAAAAGTAAAAGCGATAGCAAATACGCGTCACGAGAAAAGTATGATTTCCATGAATTACTTTTACAATTAGGTGATATCCGTTTACTGCAGTGAGTTAAATAAGTCATGCATTAAGTAAACAGTACATGTCTATAGATAATTGACTTAACGCAGGTACAAGTTAGGAGGAATGCCAATGTTTTTGACATTTTTTTTAGTTTCTACTTTGGATTTCCGTAATATGACCTTAGGTTCTAAAAAATCTCAACATCCTATTTCAAGGATGGTCGTTTGAGCGCAGCAGTATGCTACTTCCATTGTCAGGACAGGAATCTACATTTAACTTTAAGGAAGCTATAAACATTCGCAAACTTATAGAACTTCAAGATGAAAATGGCAGTTTTTTTGTTTTCAGCTACAAATCTGATAATTCAGTCGTAAATTGTTTATTCATTAGATGAGATTACGAAGAAAATGCAACTCTTAATGTAAGAGTTAATTCAGGTGAATTTGTTACTCTTCATGAAGGATTTAGAAGTGACAAGAGCAGTCACGATTCGCGAGGTAAAGAATCTGGTAACTCTACAGAACATCTAACGAGTTTCATGGTGGAAAGGATACGAAAAAGAATTCTCCAAAGTCTTTTTAAGCAGTTCCGAAGATATTTAAAGTGAAAACTGTTCTTAAAATTTGTTTAGAAGGATGATCCAACGGTTCCAGGTCAATAGTTGGGTGCGTTGTTAAATAGTCAAGTACTAATGCATAAGATGTATTCATCCGATTTTACTATCCAACGTAGTAATTTAGAGCAGATGGTGCAATCAGGAAAGTTGGCAGATGCCAGAAAGCTATAGACGACATCTAAAAGACAGCCTACATAATAGCTGATTAGGAAAAAGCAAGTTTTTTATTGATCGTAGGTTATCTAATTCAAGTAAACTTTGCTAATACATTCAAAGAGCGAGGGTAATGATTGTTTATACTACCTGCAAAAATTTTTCAAGCTTTCTACTTGCCTACATGATAACTATATCTATTCTGCACAACTTTAAAACCAAGTTATTTTCTTTATTTATAGAAATTATATAAAAAAAGGAACGCTTATTTCATTCCTGTAATTTCAAGTTTTTTTTATTTATTACTGATTGGCTAATGAATAGTTAATGGGTTTGTTTATTGATATTGTAGCTAAGAAACTGTCATATTACATCGATTTCTGTAATTCGTTCGTCAACAGCCAATAGAACATTAGCTTATTTATATATGCAGCTAACTAACTTAAACCAAGCTTGATAGATCGCTTGTAGTATTAGCTTGGAATAATTATGCGTGGATTCTATGTGCATTTGGCAGTGAACTGGGGTATACTGCTTAGATAATGCCAGATTAAATTACTTGTTTGTGTTACAGCCTCCATTTATTTAGAAGCCCCCAGTGGAGTGCTATGATTTTGGGATTTTTTTCTTACAGGAAACCCGGATGAATTGCTTGTGGCAAAATCATTAACTTCGGCAACTTTTAGTAATGTTCTGGTAACATTATTATTGTTATTCTTAGAGAGGAAATTTCGAATCGCAGCTATTATTGTATCGGTGTTTCTTTCGTGGTCGTTTGGAATGCGTTGCGTTCTTGTTATCATGTTGTCTTCAATCCAAACATCGGTTGTCAAGAAATCTTATCTTGGGTAACACATCTTATCGTCTTAGTACAAGTTGGACATATTGTAACATGTTGAAGACTGCATTACTGCATACTTGTAATTCGGAAAGTATATACATAAGGTGGGATTAGTTTTATCTGCAGGTGGGATTCTTCTCGGCATTCGTTCTTCATATCCTAGGGCACAGTTAAGATACATAACTTATACACTGCAATTTTCACCTTCTCCGTTCGGCGGCAAGACTATTCTAAAATGGCTTTAGTTCATCCAGAAAATATTTGAATTTCGTTGTGTATATTTAGCTCCGTGATTCCATATTGTCTTTTGCAGTGTTTCACTTCATATCCTATGTTCATTTCATACTTCGTCAACAAATCTTATCCCAACAATAAACTGTGATTCAAAATAATCATCGTAATGTCCAATGCGATATCAATATTCCTTGCTTTAATTCCAAAACATTAAAACTCCGATGCACACGTTTTCAGTATAAGTTAGATTGTAAGAATACAGCTCTCAATGTAACTAAAATTGCTCTCATTATGTTACAAGTGTTTCTCAATTGCTCCGTTTAACTGTCTGCTTCTGAAAGCCTTTCACTGGTAATGCGCTTGTTATTGATTATAATTCTTGGTACGTAGAAACCTAGAGGAAACGAATATGCAAGTCGCATGGCCAGTTTGTGATTTTGAGCATAGTGCTATTTCAGATAGAATAAGTCTCACGCGGGAGCGAAATGCTGACAAGTAACACTTGGCTTGTTTGAATCCGGAATGGCGGAATGCGAGGCATATTCTGAGAGAGCCAGTCTTAACTAGGATTGATATGGATTCCCAACGTCTGCCAGCAACGTGTTAGGGAGTTGAGTGCCTCTAAATTTAACATAGGAATCAATAGAAACTACCACGTCTCGGCATTTGCTTGACGCCTCTTTCTGCTAAACTTATGTAATATACTACATAGAAACCGTAAATCTATAAAGCACGAAAGGCAAGTGGAAGATAGCATTCACACAGCCTATATGCAATTTAGTTTAAATCAAATAATTCTTATTGAAAGCAAGTTGGAAGCATTTAAAGAGGACAACCGATGTACAGATCGGGAAACAGAGCATGAGAAGCACAGGAAGTTTGCTAACAGTGTGCACACTTGGCAAAAACTAGGTTTTTACACTTGGAACACGTCTCACTGTCGATTGAATCGAAACGGTAATCGTGAGAGGAAATCCACATTGCCTGTGCTTCATCCAAGTAAGCAGCTTTGTTAATCGTTCCGAATCAACTTCCTGGACCTGGGAGCACTGAACTCATAGATCGTGAACGACTGGAATGCCAGAGACCCGTCACCCGAATAAGTGTACATTCAATGGTTGAATCTTACCTGCACATCCTCCAGGAATCAGTCCCTTCTTGAAATCAACATCTGCGCGTTTAAGGGCGTCAGAAAGATTGGCATCCTAGTATGTAGACCACGAGACCATGATGAGGAGGATCTTTCGATCCGCAAAAGACCTCCTTACTCGTGTTTGCCGACTTGTCTGCAAATGCTTTGATATTCGCAGTAAGCAGGGAATCTTCCGGATGGTTCGGACACAATGACATACATTGGTCGAAGAATCTCACCATTTATCGAGATGACACGCATAATCATATAGCTATGAGTTGGTGTAGCCATCGATCCAACCAAAGTTCTACGAGCTTCGATCGTAGCGCCCGAAGTCCGTGCGATTCCTTGTCAACGCGAGTTTGATCTGCATTGTACACTTGCTAAAGCTTGCAGTCTCCACAGATGATCAAATTTTGTGTGTGCTCCATGAAGGCATCCGCAAGTTGAGTGACGTTTGCTTGTTTCTCCTTCCAGTTCGTGCTGACTCTGCTCGCGATTGCCCTGTCCACGATCTAGATTCTCTTTTTGAACCTGTAAACCAACGATGAGGATGCTTTGAACAAAAGCGTTTTGTTCGGATCCATTTGCTTGATCATCTCCATTGCCCAGATCCGTAATGTGCCATCTTGGATGACGGGGCCATTCTCCTGTTTTTCCTTGAACCACTTGAAACTGCCTGATTTAGGCACGCAAAAAATGGCTGATTTATCTTTTTCTCAAAATTGTACACCACGTGCGTATTTCTGATGTACATGAACTTGTTCATAACAGTCGTTCGGTTTCCACGCTCATCATGTGGAAGTCAAGTCTTTGGGTTGATCGTCCAGAGCACCTACACCCTCTTCTTGTAATCATTCCACTCGTGTTCAGTTATGTCCCTTGGAGAGGAGAACTTCTGCTTCTTTTCCGGACAAGGGGAACCCGATGAATGTGACATAGAAGACGCGAGGTCTTCGACTGCTGTGATGAGCACAGCTTAACTCTAAGAAAGTCTCTGAAATCCAGATCTTGATATAATCCTTCGCCGAATACATTTGTCCGTATTTCCTGAACAACTTCCATGTCACTGGTCAATAGAAACTTGATGTGAGAGATTCGTTGGTCGTCCAATCGCAGAACTGCAACTACAATTTTCGGATCCATCTATCGTGTGTAAAGGAGAAATAGAGCACCTAACTTTTTTCTACATCAAATAATGATTGAGAAAGAAGAGACAACGAACTGTCGAAGTCAGTTTAAAAAAAAAGAAATATAAGAGAAGATGAAAGCAAGAGAGAAGCGGAGAAAATGATTAGAAAACAGAAAATGTGATGGTAGGTTGTTACGACCCAAATCAATCATTATCGTTATGTTTGCTATCGTTATTTAGGTTAGTCTTTTATTCGAGTTTACAATACACTTTACACTTGTTAATCGAGTACGTATATACAGTTATGTTCAATGTTACTTTTACTATCGGTTAGTTAGTTATTACAATCTTCACACATCAAATTCGCATGTTCATTGCACAATAGTAAATTGCTGGTCGTGTACCGAACGATTTATTCAACAATTCATCAGTAAATACAATTCAATACTCTCTCTGGTGTCATAAGATTGCATCCTGACCGAACTAGAGACCCATGCAAAGGGTCAGCGATATTTCTTTCCTAACCCGAAAGTTACCACAATATTTGTCCACATTAACGATTAAGAATCTTGGTTTATAGTTTTATTGTTGTAGACTTTCTAGATTGTGTTCAACTCTACTCCATTTAGTATTATTTCATTGTGAACTTCCAAAAGATCTTCAGTTTCTTAACTACAGTTATCTTAGTCTTCAAAATGTAACCTCAAAAATAGACGTGATAAAGTTCTAAATTCGCATACCTTTTTTTTTTTTGGTACTGCACTTTTCGTAAGATCTTCTAACATTAGTATAGAGATCTGCTAAAACAAAAAGTAAAGCACGAAAGTTTAATTTATCCTTTTCCATAAAGGGTAGTAATCCGTCGCGTGGGGTTGTTCTGATGCGAGAAGAAAACAATTTCGCACTTTTTAAAATTTTCCATTCAAAGCTACTGAACATAATATGGCATTGAAGAATGAAATAAATTAGCCGCCTACTGTGAGCGGCAGGAAATTACTAGTTATTTTTGGTGTGTTGCAATCATAATTAACTACGCAGCGTTACATTTGAACCACGTGAAGGTTCCAGGGTAGAGACGAAAGCCTAGCACTAACGATCCGTTAAAATGTAATTACTTGCTTCCCAATGATCGTTAAAACACCAACAGTAAAAAATGTACACATTAAAGTAAGAATATACATTAAAGTAACTTTTAATCTATTTTCAGATGAAAGAACCCGGACGAGCCAATTCAGTCACGAAACGTTTCCAATGTGAAATATGCAGTTATAAATCTATCGAAAAAAATGGCTTTAGAAGACATATAGAAGCTCATAGAGAAAGTAATATATTCGAATGTGAAATATGTGGATATAAGTGTAAGAGTAGTCTCAAAACACACATGTTATTACTTCCAAACGAAAGTCCTTTTCAATGTGAAACATGTAAATATAAATGTACTAAAAACAGTAATACGAAAAAACACATGTTAACACATACAGGCGAAAAGCCTTTTCAATGTGAAACGTGTGAATATAAATGTTCTTATAAGAGTAATCTGAAAAGACACATGTTAACACATACCGACGAAAGACCTTTCAAGTGCGAAATTTGTAAAGATAAATTTGCTCAAAAGAGTTATATAACAACACACATGTTAACACATACATACAGTAAACCTTTCCAGTGTGAATTATGTCAATATAAATGCGCTCGAAAGCGTGAACTGCAAAAACACATGTTAACACATACAGGCGAAAGACGTTTCCAGTGTGAAATATGTAAATATAAATGCACTCTAAACATTTATCTGAAAAAACACATGCTAACACATTCAGGCAAAAGGCCTTTTCAATGTAATACATGTGAATATAAATGTTCTCAATTATGTAATCTGAAAAGACACATGTTAACCCATACAAACGAAAGGCCTTTCCAGTGTGAAATATGTATATATAAATGTACTCAAAAGAGTAACCTGAAAACACACATGTTAACGCATACAGGCAAAAAACCTTTGTAGTGTGAGATATGTAAATATAAAAGTTCTCGAAATAGATATATGATAACACACATGTTAACACATACAAACGAAAAACCTTTTTTTAATGTGAATGTAAATGTACTCAAATAAGTTTTCTGAGAACACATGTTAACACATACAGACGGAAGGCCTTTTTCAGTGTTAATCTAAGGAATTGCCTAAAAGGCACGGACTAATATATACAGGGGAAGGTTATTTGTAATGAGGAACATGTATGTGTAAATAAATTGAAATTGTGATTTAATTGTTGCCACAATTTTGTGTGGCTGTGAATTATTATTGTTACGAAACATATATACATTCATAAAATAGGTGTGATTATAAAGTAAATTGGTATATTTAAGAAGCTATCGGACTCTCCAGGAATAAAGTAATGCAGTGTAGAGCTCTTGAATAGACATGAAATAATCAGAAATACCAAAAAATAATTTTAGTTTGTACTTGGCAACACTGCATCCAAAGCAAGCGTGCAAGATTTAATACCAAAATTGTTTGAATGAGAAACGATATTCATAACTAACAGAGAGGAATGTAACATTCAGAGTAGTCTGTCAGTAGCCAGGGAGGCTCAAAGCGCATTTATTTGTAATTAGCACAAAACGGACATTAAAAATAAAACCAGTACGTTGAATCACCAATGGGCTGAAGGCTGAGACCATATCAATTATTCTCAGATTTTTTGCCCAATTTGAAATTTAATATATAATAAATCACAACCATATATATATATATATATATATATATATCGGTA
>JAGDQP010071909.1:0-10578 GCA_022664845.1 Lepisma saccharinum | reverse complement strand
TCTGAGAGCGTCACGCACTGACCATACTATAGTAATGATTTACACAAGAATTGTTGTGATTAGAAAAATAGTTCCAAATACATTTTGTTCAGCATTCGACCCTAAAACACCATACAAAAGCAATTTACTTTTCAAGTATTTTGCAGTGTATAGTATTTTCTTTTATATGTGGAGCGTCACGCACTGATATAATTTTTATAATGGTTGCCAGGGCGTCAGGACGATTATTAACAAACAAACCAATAGTTTATGTCAATATAGAAAATAACGAAGTTTAATTTACCATTTTTTAAATTTCTACATTTTTACCTGAATAATTAACTGTTAAAATGAAGTAAAATTGTAGCTATTTTCGTGAATGTTTAAATAACCCAAAAACAGAAGCTAATTACGCCATTGTATTATTGACTTTTTTTATTTTTTATGTGAATATGATTCGTAAGAATAGATTGCGCTAAGTAAAATAAATCCACGATACATTTCAATTTTTACCATCGGGTATGACATATTCGTGGAATTGCTCAATATATAATACCCTCTGTGAACTAGTTGATGCTGATGTTATTGTGTGTCCACTAAATAGAACGCTCCTTTGTTAAATCATATCCAGGTTGAATTAATGTTTCTAACATTTCCGACACAATGTGTTGTTTGAGTTTAATCGAGATGTGCCCGTCTCGGAGGCCGCCAAATCATTTGTAGAGTGTGTCAAAGAGAACTACCAAAAGGTTGTATGTGCCTTTGAAAATAGGATATGAACGACACCCCAATGTCTGGACGGAAATCGAACTTTACTGAGGATCGTTTGAACACATTAATTCATGCAGTTCCCCACACTAAGGACATAAAATTGGCTATGTGTACATCGCTAACAACAAAGGATAACGTGTAGCCATCTGTGCCTCCTTACAAGCTTATCATCACTGTTCTCGCCAACAACTACAACCCTTTTTGTACAGAATAATCATGGGCAACGAAATATGGTATTTGTACATCAACGCCACACGCGAAAAAAAAAAGAACTTAACCCAAACGAGACCTCTTCTGAAAAATGAACAGTATCTACGCAAGACATCGTTGTTCATTTCGTTGGACCAAATCGGAATAATCTGCATTGAGTTGCTCCCCAGGAATGTGACAATTAATCTTGTGCTGTATTGCGAACAACTGAGTCAAGGTCAGAAGGTTATTGTGGAGCAACGACTAGCAAGACACCAATTCGAGGTTATTCAGATGGAAAACACCAGACCTCGCACAGCAACCATGATGCTAATAGTCCTTCAGGAGCTGATAATGGCAATCTTACCACATCCAGCATACTTCCCAGACCTCGAGTCTTCGTACTATTATCTGTTTCGTGCACATTTAAACGCATTGTATGACAGATGCTTCTCTGGCTAGCGGCACCAAACTCTTGGTTTGAAGATTTCTTCGCCCAGAAACCGGTGGACCAAAGCCCTTAAGAAGTGCAGAACATCATTGTTTCTTATGTAAATGTAAGTAATTTTAAATGTATCCCTTACTTGTCTCAAATAGTGTTCGAATTTTAATATGTGTATATTACTACTTTCTTTGTAGGTGATAAAAGCAATAACTAATTAGCTTGATATACCACTAATTATCTTGATATACCATTAAACGTAGTGGTTCGAAGCCCACTTTACAAACAGTGTAGGTCCCGTTTTTAGTTCACCATCTCATTTAAGGACGTTAATAACAATTTATTCACCAGAATTGTGATAAAAGGGGCAAAACATTCCAGTTATCAGAATCATTCTTTTAATGCTGCACAGTGTTACCTGATATTCAACAATAAATTTGGAATTATTGAGGAAAGGCAATTTTAATATCGGTGTAGGGAACATTGAGCTGTGAATAAAATGTATTCGCACGAAGTAATTGCGAGTGAATAGTACCTTTATTCACATCCCGTTCATCTTCTGAGATTTTTGTTTAGAAACATTATAATGAAAGGCCTTATTCTTATTCTTAGTGCAAAAATATATACAATGAATCCTATTAGTATAATATACAAATTGTTACTCACTCTATAGATTTTTCTCCGGTTCAGCATAAAACACAAAAGTAAAGTAGCACTACAAATTTGAAAATGGCAACAAAATCAAACAGGTATTTGCTGCCATGGAAGTTATTTAGAAGGTTATTTGAGTAAACTGTAGCACTGATTTTTAAAAACAATTGTTGCTAGTGAAAGTTTTAACAATGTTATCAAAAATTGTAAAGCAACAGTAGCTATATTTTTAGATCGTTCAGTATTGGTTCTGATCATAAACTGCAACAGCTATTTCAAGTAATATAGCTGTGTTGACTTAAGAATGTGCATTAAAAGTTTGAACGCACAATTAAGAAAAATGAATACACTTTGTTTCTTTGATTGTTAACAAGACATTATTGCGCTGGACACACTTACTTTTATACGGTTTCTTTTTTAAGTTATCAAGGATTTTTAAAGTGTTTCCTTTTTGTAATTGTAACCCTTAATTGTTAGAATATTGTTACTTAATTAGTGTGGTGTTGGTCGATTTGCCTTCTCGGAAAAGATGTGTTTCAATTAACTTGGATTAAATATAAATTGTCGGTATTATAGTTATACTGCAATTTTATTTGTTTGTAATTATTTAAACATCAAATGCATTAAGAAACTAATGTTATAAGCTACCAAAAAGGAAAGGGATATTATTCTATTTTATGATTTAGCGTTAATTGTAAATTTAAATTTATTATTTGTATGTTTTCGTACTATTTGTTAAAATATTGTACACAATTACAAAATATACCATGTGTTAATGAAACTGAACACACAGTACAACTAACTACTCATTAGGTATTTCCATGCAAAATGGAATGGACGTTTGAATATTTCCCTCACTGCCAGAAACTGTAATGTAAGTAATAAGGTGCGGGTAAAAGTGACCAGAATGTTTATATAAACAATAACATGGACCCCAGAAACTGGGTGAATCGTGGCTTCGAGTAAGTATTGCGATCAGGTAGCTACTTGGAACTGAAGACTACAGAAGAAAATGTTTGAATGCTGGGTCATTTTGACGCGCACCGCGGTAGTAGTTAAGGGTTAATATTTCACTAATTGCTTCCAAACAATCTGACATGAAATAGTATTTGAATACTGGAAGTAAATCCAACATCATATTTACATATGTTTTCAGAATTTAAAGTGATTTGTCATTATTCTTCACTCTCAATGCACGTACCAGTTATCACGGAAATGGAGATTATCTGTTAGAGACCTCACACAAGGTGATGTACAAAATTTCATCTCTTCCTCTTAAATAAGATGAAATTCTGTTGGTGTATAAAAGAAGCACAATTTGTAGATGCTCTCAAGAGGGTCTAAAGTAGGTTGGAAAGTGGATCTGCTCCGGGATTTTACTTCATCCTTCGAGAAAGACCGTGCTTTGCATGACTAAAGCTCGGTAAAGAATCGCACAAAAGCTCATTTTTAGTAGCTGCAACGCTAACAAAGAGGAGGATCAGTTAATTTAGTCAGTTGTGAGTCGCTTTAGGGACCTGCTCCTTTCATTTCTTCTTCAAAGGAATTTTGTTGTAAATGGTGAAAAAAGAAGAGTTCTTCTTCAGCTACAATTTTTTTGTTATAAACAATATTTTTTTACCTTACTTTTATATAGAATAGCGTGACTAATATTTTCCTTTATCTCCTTCAGTAGACTGATGTAATTAAGATTTTTTTTATTTAGGTTTACTATATACCAATTTCATATCTTGTTACTTACTTACACTATATATTTAATTATATATATTTACTTCAAGGTTGTAGATATTACCTTAAGTTATTCTACTAGTAATATCTTCTATAAAATATCATTCAAATTGTAGTGTTATATAAGAAACAAATAACTGTAGTCTTATTGAAAGTACAAAGAAATTATCAAAAAAGGATTTATTTATATTAATGCTGCAAATGTAGTAAACATTATAACATTTTTAATTGATGGATTCGTTTATTACTGAAATAAGAGGAAACGTTTGCTCCGTGGAATGACTGAATTGACTACCGGCTAATTAATGTGATCTTGAAGTTAAAATTATACTCTAATAATTTTTCCGTACGTACACAAAGGAATTCTCCATTTGATTAACGAAATAGACTTCAAGGGTATCTTTTCGCATTCGTATTCGACGAACGTAAAAGCATTCCCTAAATCAACTCCTATTTCTCCAATGAAACGAGCCAATTAGATATATTCTATGATCTGTTTACGTACATTTCTTTAAATTACAAAATACTGTTTGTTAATAATTTGCAATAGAAAAAAATGTCATGTTTTGTTTTGTGTGCGATATTGACCAGGATTTCCTTTTCGAACATTTAATTACAGTATCTGCAGGTATACGTCCTGCTGTACACTCAGATTCATTAAAATGGTTGATAGGCAAAATTTTTAAGTCCAAAAGATACACAATCTGCTAACACTGAGCTAAATCAAGGGCAAGATATGGAATGTTTATTTCAAAACCATATCGTGACATATCATGTAGTTATTTTTTATATCGGCCATTTTCAATTAATCTAATGTACCTCGAACTTCCCATTTGCACTTCTTTAGCAGGAACAGTAAACCCAACAGCAAACCCAGAAGGACCAAAACGTACCAGAACTTATCCATACTACCCATAGTTTTGTACTAAATTGAAGAGTCCAGGGGAAAAACCGAATAAGTTACAATCCTATATTTTTCCAGGAGACTAAATCGAAAGTTTGAAGACTCCCATGATTTCATTTGTGCAATTTCATTTCTTCATTTTTATTTAAAAGGCGTAAATATGTTAGTTGCAAAATGTTGTAACAGTACAAGAGCTGTAAGAGTATTTAAGAGGTATAATGTACTCACTACAAATTAAACAGAAGCAGAATCTGCTATATTCGTTACATACCGTCAACGCGGGTAACATTGAGCAAAACGGACAGATCAAGGTTTTACTGGTCGTCTCGTGAATGATACAAGTCATTTTTGTGTTAATTTAAGGTGAGACATTCACTTATTGTTGGTATTCGTTCTTTATTGATATGGTTACAAATCGCAAAATGTTTCTAAATTGCAATTTTACGTCAGAAATGGATTTTAATATCACAAGTACTGTGATGACCCTGTATCTCCAAATAGGAAGACTGTTGGGTAATGTTGCTTTAGTAGAACCTTATAAAAATTGTTCATCTTCAATTCGCTAGAATTCTTTTTCTTTCCTAATTGGGGTTACTTTGTCCTAAGTGGGGTTACTTTCTGCAGTACTATATTTTATCGGGGCTAGTTTCGGTGTATTGTAGTTTGAAGTGTTTTTGTAACATTAAGCGTGGCTACTTTTAAGTATAGCTCTGATGAGACAGAATCGGAGGCCAGCGCAGTGATGTGTTCATGGTAAAAGACGATGTTTCACCCGAAAACCACGAATAACATCGGTATACAACTCGATGAAAAAATTGTACTTTGAAATTGAATTAGAAACTCCTAGTTCTGAAAATCATATTGAATAGTTTCTATACCTTTGCCTAAAGAGAACAAATAAAATATATTATTGTGGTTGCAAATCGCCTGGCCCATAAAGAGCTCCTTCAAGATGTGTATGTGAAATTTATTTCAGATTTAAGAAAGAATAGTACAGCACTAATAATAATATTTTATTAGCCAGAAGAAGAGCTTGAAAGTGAAAATTTTGTCAAAGACATTGTAATAAATTTACCAACACCTGCAAATGATAGCCTATAAGAGACGGAACATTTTGCTTCAACGTAAACTTTCATAATATTGATCTATCTTAATGTGAAAAGTATTACTGGGCTACTGGCATACGGCGGTCATTTATTTGTTTTGAAATGTCTTTACTAACTTTCATTTTTTACATTTGATAACATTACAACAGCATTTGTACTTGCGCTGCGCAATATCATTATAGTCTATATTTATTTTTTTCAAATTCAAAAGAACATATAAGTATTTTACAGAGTCATAACCTTTAAACATCCAAACATACCATACATTAAATCTATGTCTATCATTTCGGAGAACTTTTCCATGATTGTCGTCAGATCCAAATCCAACATGGCTGCTTTCAAGATAGTCGCCATGGTGTCTATTTCCTGTAAGGTGGAGCCTCACTCCCATTACCGGTACTCAACATTTGGTATCACTCCTTCTACAAGATCTCGACTTACCGGGGTGTTTTGAGACGACGAAGTTTTTTTTTTTTTTTAAACAAATAGTATTTTATGTAAATATTAAAATTTACAACATTAAAACCGGTGAAAACTTTGTAACCGTTCGTTCTAGTCCGAAGGTCGTAATATTGATTCACGAAGCAAACTTTATGATTTTTCATTTTATGTACTTGTAAAAATTCGATCTGTCGCGTACTTTCCGTCGTATTTTTTCAAAATGGTGGCCAGTGCTAGAGCTGCAAATGGTGCTGCAAAAAGTAGCGAATTAATCATCTTTATTGCAGTTTTCTTTTATCCTAAATCGTATTTCCCCTAGAATATACTTACATTTAACTGCGATATCCATCTGAAAGCGCAGAATTCACAACATGTTTCATGTTTCAAAGTTATTCAATGATAATATACAGTATACTAAAATACGAAACATCAGGAAGGAAATTGCAAATTAATAACTGCATGTTTTTGAGGTAAGGCTTCCAGATACTCCAAGTATGATAGATCTTTAGCAAGTATTAACCTACATTTCACATCTGTTATTTGATTATCTTATATAATTTATGTTTAATATTAAGCTATAATATACGAATACAAGAATGTAAATAAGAAAGAATAAAGTGTAAATCTAGCATGTATTGAGTCAAGTCATTGGTTTATACCAAAGATCTTCGACGCGTAGCAGAAATTCCAGAAGATCGGTCATTGTGTCCTTTAATCAAATTCACTGTTTAAAAACAAAGCTAAAATAATGCTACAATGAGAAATAGACAAAATAAATGAATAAAATAACAACAAACATATACGGAGAAAGTTGTTATGCTTCAAAAATATCCACAAATAAAAATGCTCGTATATGAAATCATGACTCGCCTGCAATGAACATGGTCTTGACTTAATATACTTCAATAATGTTGTGAATATTTGAAACAAGAAACTGAAAATGTGAATTGAAATCCTAGCATTTATTAATAAAGATTGGGTAAGTATAATGAAATGTCCTCAGATGAATTTTGGGACAACAAGTGGGTGATATGTAAGTACCCCTAAGATACATTAATCCTTCAAGTTTCAGACCTCAACTCTGATTGGTTCTTGAGTAATGACGCAAAATCTGGATTTTTTTTTCTCAAGATTGGCTCCATAGATCTTTTTCAAACCTAAATGTATGTATAGGTATATATGAGGGCTTCTTCCGAAACAATTAACAGCTCCCCTCATCATTTCCACCCTTCAAAAAATTCGATTCAATATTTTGAGTCCCTTTTTACCTATCGAGGTCTTCGAGAACAATTATGAAAAAAATAGTTTTTAGATGTCTCTTTAACCTTAGAAAAACATATTTTTCTCCCCAACATTTTGACTCGTGTGCGCCATGATAAAAATTGGCCAAAACGACAAATTAGTCAGACGTGATCGTCGGTCTCTTCGTGCGTTATCTTTCAGAGTTGTTTGGCCTGCTGCCGATTCACGGCACCGCTTTCCCACTTGTTGGACGTACATTATCTTTGGTCCACGCATAGCTACAACAAACTCTTTGTGGTTGTTCACAAGATTTATGTTTTCTGCCCAAAGAAATCGGGTTACTGCGCCCACCTCTCCATTTGACCACTCACTCCGAGCCTTTGCTATTTTACAACTGTCACTGCTTCCCGGTTCACTTGCACTGACCTGTGCGCCATCTATCGGTGTTCATACCGTCTCTTGGATACGTACACTAAATTACAGTTTTCTGCGCTCCTTCGTAACCAGGCAAAAAAATAATAATAATAAAAAAGAATTTAAAAAAAAACAAGTTTTTTTTAAGATGGACTGAAAAGTAAAAAAAAATAAATTGAATTAATCTTATGAATCGGAAAACAAAAGTCATGATTTTATGATAAGGTAAACAAGAGCACCAACGCTTTTATTTTCTGATTCATAAGATTAATTCAATTTATTATTTTTTTACTTTTTAGTCCATCTTTAAAAAGCGTGTTTTCTTAAAAATACTTTTTAATTATTTTTGTGTATAATAGATGAAGAGTAAACTCCCTGCGAGATAGGCAATCCAAAGTTCACACAGTAGATGCGGCGTTGCGTGCATTTCAGGATAATTTCCAATTATTTTATTAACCCTTCATCAGTAACTTCGTTTTTGTAAGGCGATCAGTAGCTTGTGAGAGAATCCCTCACTTTTATTTTTTATTTCCTTTCTGTGTAGTTAAAACCTTTCTATCGTCCTTATACGTAAAAATATGCCTTTACATTATAATTATTGTTAGAATTTCGGTAATTTTAGGTAATAGTTTGCAATATGGAACCTTTTGCGATTGTAACATTGAAGTAATAATGTTGTAATATAGTAACATTAAATTTTATTCGGAAATTTTTGAAAACAGATGGAAAGTTAAGTATATTTACATTATAATCTACTTGTTCTTTTGTTTGCTATTTAACATTCGACAGGAAGTTATACAGGAGTCATATCTGTGAAATCTTTTACTGTACTGGCCACTTCTATACCCATAGTACATAAGAAGTGTTAGGTTACGTTAGAATAGGTTGTAGAGTAGAACCTAACTTCGGTAAATGAGTAAATAAGTTCCACAGGCCAATTTCTGTATTAGACGCCTCTAAAGGCTTCTTTATCATGTTTGCATGTGAATAGAACCCAAAATTTGCTGCGCCAGTCAAGTTTTCAACACCAATATGTGCCCTTGTACTATATGTTGAAGAGCTTCATAAAGCGGAATTTTCATATAATTTTTATGCTGAATAGTAAGAATTGTTCCAAAACAACCGTTCCCGAACATCTTGTGTCATACTAAGGGTGAAAATCCTACTTTCTAGGCTTTTGAACATAGAGTACAAGGGTGCATCTTGCTGTCGAAAACTTGACTGACGCAGCAAATTTTGGGTTCTATTGACATGCAAACATGATAAAGAAGCCTTTCGAGGCGTCTAATACTGAAATTGACCGGTGGAGCTTAGCTACACATTTACCCTAACTTCATCTAACCTAACAGTCCTTATCTAATATAATTCTAATCAACAAGTATATATTTTCCAAAATTTGCTCGAGAAAGCATCTAGACTTCTGCTGTAACACTACCACCTCACTGACAAATCACATAAGCACACCAACAGATGATCGAAAAACACAAACGCGATAGGTAACTTGTGAGGCATTCCCTCACAAACAGAATACGTCTTTCACTGTCAAGGCTCTCATTCACACTGCGCACGTGATAGGTCTGTGATACTATTTCGGATCACGCACAATATTACAATCTCCAGCTAGGCGGCAGCACAGGTCAATGGACAAAGTTTTTAAAATTCAGAAAGGAAATAAACACAAAAGTGAGGGATTCCCTCACAAGTGACCGATGGTTGGTTAATTAATTACAGCTAACTGAATTGTTCTGTCGTACATCTAATTATTGAATATTGCATTGGCATCCAGTTGTGAGCTATGGTTAAAGTTTCAAATATCTAGCTCATCGGAAAGTTTGATAAAATCGATTTCAAAATTTGTAACGAACAGGCAGACAAGAAAGCGAGTTAAAAAAAAAGTTGTAAAATAGGAAAGAAAATGTTTGTTTGACTCCTAACCAACTGTGCAAGGAAGAACAAAATGTCTACCATTTTTACTACTAGATATGGAAGCAGCTTTTGATATCAGAAGTTTATGATACCATACTGTGCACTAGAATTGTATAAAAGTTAGTCGTAAAAATATGTTCAAAATTCATCTTCAGAAAAAACTATAACATTGTTCATATCATTGATGCGTCCACACACTTTTTATAAATGTATATTTTAATATACTCGTAGCTAATCAATAATCTGAATACTTTGTTAGAACAGACAAAAATAAATTTAAAAAAGGAGTAAAATATGACGTTAAACATACACAAATTTAAGTAAATAGTAATATGTAAACTATGTCCAAATATGTTAATGTACTATCATCGCCAATATAATGTTTACATTACTTTATTATACACAATTCTTCTCTAAGCCTAGAAGATAGGCCACCCAACTAACGTAGAGGGAGATGTGTGATTCTGAGAGTGTGTGAGTGAACGAGCAAGGGTTGGAACTTTCTCTTCTTTAAGAGAAATCATTATCGCATGTCCTGGCTTCTGGAAAGATATTTATGGTTTCTTGTAGTATGTAGGAAATAATAATAATAAAAACAACGTAAGAGAATCGCATTTGAAACAGCAAAACAGGGAACCTAACGCAATTTTACTTTAGTTGGGCCATTAGTTGAAATTTACTGAAAGATGTTATTTAAATTGTCCGATAGAAAAGATCCTTACCGAACATGGAGAAACGTAGATGAACGTTGAAACCTATAGTTACTAGGTAATTATTTATTTCTT
>JAGDQP010071908.1:0-10578 GCA_022664845.1 Lepisma saccharinum | reverse complement strand
AGGTATGGCACCGAGACCGAGACTAAGGTTCAGGAATCGAGACGGGACCGAAACTCTATGCATCGAGGCTTACTCGAGACGTGACCAAGACCGAGACTTATCTATCGAAACTCGAGACGAGACTGAGACTTACATCTCGAGACTCTCGTCTCGATCGAGACTATTAGATTTATTTTCATCAATGTTGATAATATTAATTTAATGCTTTGGTTGATGTTGTTTCATACTAGAAGAAGTCTCGTGACAATTAGTTTCATTCTGATACATTTTATTAACAAATTATATTATAGTTTTAAAATGTGACTATAAGTCATACAGGTAGTCAAGCTATCAATGCCAAGCTATTTTCTGTTGTCTTTCAATAATAATATAAAAGTGTTGGAGATTGATTCGGGGACGGATAAACACAGACATTTATTTCCTTCTGCGAATTTTGATCCCCATGCTTTCTCCCTGCTGGTAGTCTTCTACTTCTGTTGACACTCTCCCATTTATATCAGCCTCTGCTAGACTGATCCCGTAAAGACTGTAAAGAATACGTCAAGAAGCCAAACTGCCTAAATTGTAATATAAATTTCTTCTTACGCCATTTACTTATTATTTTTAAAAAATAGAAAGACTTTTGCAATACTAACCGGAACCTTACAAAAGATGGAGACAATATGTATTTCTACGTATATTGAAACAAGCAAGTCGAAGCTCAGTCGCGGGGCACCTCAATTATCTTCCTATAGCCCTGGTACTTCCTGATTTAAAGGTCGTTGACAGACATAGCGATTGTACGAGGCTTTCCAACACTTCTTGCTGAATTCAAAATGTTGTACAAAGTTTCCCTTTGGAACTTCATAGTTTATGCAGAGAACAATCAGAACAACCTATTACGTATACCTGTGACATTCGATAAAAAAACAGCATTGTCTTATAAAAATCAAGTGAGACGTAGCGAGCGTCAAATTCGGATTACCTATATGTCTTTGGTGAAGTTTCGCCGAGACCTCCCGAACAACATCTACATCACCTTCGTAGCCCTAGGTCGTCGTTTCTGAGTGGAAAGTTGTTGACAGACGGACATAGAGAGGATATAAGATTGTACATAGACACAATAAGGTTAAATCTTGACTCTTAAAAAGAATGGATTTAAGGTCAGCTATAGGAGTTATTAAAGACCAAAGGGTGTAATTGTGCCGCATGTCTAAATAGTTCTAACCAATAATTCTTTTTGGTTAGAAATGTTCTTACGATATTTAATAAGTAGGCCTATATCTGCTTCTTTGGGAATATGCTTTAGGTTATTTCTGTCAGTTTCATTATTGATTCTCGTGCTTATCGAATTGTTATCTGGTTTAGGGGGAAGAGTCCTAACTTTTTGCGAATAAGTCGGGTGAGAAATAGAAGGAATGCCTTTCCAATATCCTATGTAGCCATTCAAATTTCTTGAGACCTTGTCTAAAGTTGCCTTATAAGACGAAGGTACCTGGGAAGGATTTGCAGAGTGATCTGGGATTATAAGATTTTTATTAGAGGCGGTTGAGTCCTTTTTGATTAATAGTATTAGAAAGATTTCCTCATTCAAAACAGAGGTTAATTGCGAATTGTTTCTAGAATTTTGTTTTGATAGCTTCTGAATAAGATAGTAGGAAATGTGTGACCTCAGTCTCCTTCTTTCTTCTGCATGTACTCCCGATAGGAGCATTTTGGATCTAACGATGAATAATTCATTTTACAATTAATACATCTAACTTCATTAGTGCAAGGGGTTGAGCGTGAGTCTTTTTCTGTTCCACATTCAGCAGAAAGAGTTTTACATTAAAAAAAATATGAGTTGGATGATATTGGTAACAGCTCTTACATTGAATAACGGATCTAGCCTCATGAGATACTGGTAGTCGTTCTAAGTGTATAACTATTTGGGAAGGAAGTGAGTGTTTTTTTTTTGAAAGACAAGATGAACTAATTTGGTGGGTACTCGATGAATAGCTTTATCAGGATGATGAATAGCTTTTGTCGTTTTTATAGCCCTGATTACATTGTATTGTGGGTCTATTCCCGCTATTATCTTCTTCGGACATATCGAGATCTATCTGGAATACAAGTCCATGTTTGTAGATTAAGGACTGTGGAATCCGTACTTTGAAGTCTAAAAGGTCTAATAAGGCTTGATTATTAACAAATGAGTTGGCAATAACAACATTCGGGAATGCTAATTTTAGTTGGTTTCGTTCAATTTACTGCTTTGAGATGTACATTTAGTTCTCTTAAATTATTGCACAGACGCATTTTGCTTTTACCTGTAATGTTAGAGTTAACACCTCTGGCAACCACAATACATTCACCAAAATAGTCTGTAGGAAATTTCTTGATTTCGGGTAACTTAGAACCTTCCTCAACAATATTTCCTTCTTGATTGACAGAATTGTAGTGATCTAAATGGTTTACACCATTAGCTATAAATTTGAATATTCATTCGTCCGCAGTTTCTTTGATTGAGGTAAAGAGTCTTTCTCTTCCATTGGATCAGGATTAGGAGTCACTTCCATCTTTTCAGGATTTGGAACATTAAACTCAGGTAAAGTGGTGGTAGGGTCAGTAATCTGATCCTTTCCTTACTCTAAAGAGAGCTTAGTTTGACAGTTTTTATAGATATATTCGATTCAGTATTGTTTACTTGATGCTTAGAAGGATTATTTTGATAAGACTCATGTTGAAAGTCATTGTTTTTCACTATTGTTTGCGGTGATTGTTGACTTATTTTCATAAGATTGTTCCGATCTTTTATTTCTAGAATTCTTATTATTAACATTAGTTTTCAATTTTTTATTAGGACTTACTGAGTCATTAGATTGATCATTGTCCTTGACGTTCGAAGATTCAGAGTTATTCTTTCTTGTTTTATTAGAACCCTGCGAATTATCAAGATTGTTCTTTGGTTCTCGTTTGTTTGATATTTTTTGAATGTTTTGTCATTACTGTGGTTTGATATATTACCTAAGATTGACAAATATACGTAATACTACTGCACAAACTATAGAAATAATAAATAGAACAAACTAACATACTAACTTAAAGTAAAATTAATCACAACAAAATTTGTCAACCTTGATTGCGTGATTTGAAATAGTTAAGCCTAATAAATAGGCCTAATAGTGATATACACAGAATTTGGGTACCAAATAATTAGTATAACACCATACTACCCGTTTTTATCACTACTAGATACTTACACAAAAAGTGAAATTAATATTACACGGATCTCTGTCCAATCACCACTTTTATCTGATATTTTTTAACACTACACAGTAACATTCACTACCGAACAGACGCCATCTTTTTCGCGATTTATTAAATTTCTAATACATTTAATTATTTGAAGTTTTTCGATATTCATAATAACGTATTTCCATTGTTTTACTGCTCACAAAACATAAATTTGTTCAAAAACTGCACGTCGCTCAAGATTAACAAGGCATCCGCAACATAGATCAAGATCCAATATAATGAGTTGTTTATTCTCTTATCCTGACGTCATTCCCTAACATAAGTAATCTTAAAGTTTCACAATTCTATTTCTTTTAACATGATTGATATTTAAATTTACTTCATTAACAATATAATATAAATTCATACATTAATACTCCATTTATCCTTTAAAATCAACAATGTCAAAAGAATAAAAAACTTTAAAACAACGTAATAAAATAAAATCTTTGTGGACGCGCAACGATAACAATTACCAAAATTAATTACACACATACAGTACATACTTATGTTACACACTTCCCATAACAAGATAGCGTAGGGAAAGGGACACGTTCATGGCTTAGTTTGAAGATAATATTCTGACATTAGCCTAACGTACCATTGAAAAGCCTCTGGATTCTATCCCAAAACTTCCAAATACGAAGCCAATTGAACTCCGTCGTGCTCGGTCTTTGCATTTTATATTTTACAATCTATTTTAAATAATTGTAAAAGTAACTACAGTGAGCGTGAATTGAGCGTAGCTCGTAAGACAATATGCGTCATTTTGAGCGAGTTCATTTTCAGATTTTGAGTTTGAGCGTGAGCTTAGCTCAGCTGTTGCGACATGAGCTTTAATATAGTTGAGCTGCCCGTACGACAGCAAGATAATTTCAGAATTGAATTTTTATTCAGGCATCTAAGGCTCAGACCGGGATAGGATAGAGGAAAGGATGCGGGAAGGTGTCAGCAACGGCTTAAGTTGAAGGTACCATCTCGGCACTTGTCAGGTGTGACAAGATAAATTGAAAGATATGTAAAAAAAAGTTAAAAGAAATATACTTTTTGAAGTGACAGATACCATATTCTTTTCATAAAATATATTATTTTGTTTATTCTTCTGAAGGAAAGGACAAAATATTTTGTAAGTTTTATCATATAGAGTTTTTTCACATCATAACACAAGATACATGAGATTATGTAGGTCTGTTGGCTCCAGAATGGAAATACAATTCACACTATAAAATAATATAATTCATTATATTATCAGACTAGATATACCAGGGCCGCGGTAGTTCAACGGTTAGAGTGCTCAACTCTTGCGCTTCAGGTCTTCAGTTCAAACCGTGCTCCTGCCATGCGGACTTTGTGGTGGATAAACACAGTATGTGTGGGTTTTCTCGGGATTCTCCCGTTTCCTCCCAATTTTGCTTCATTACACCAATCACCCCATCATCATACATCCGGCCTGAGCCAAAGTTGCCTAAAGAACCTAAAAATGAAATTCAAATTTAAAATTAAACTAGATATACCACAAGTTGAATTCAACAGAATAGCTTAATTTTGAAACGATATTTGGTATCCTCCTACACTTTTTTATTTTGACGGTAACCCTGATATTTTAGACCAAGATGGTTCGGTTTAACTGCATTCATATTCGAACAACCGACGAAAAACAAACCGGGAAACTGAATTAGAATTCAGTCCTAATAACAGAAGAAATCGGATAATGTATGAAATATGAAACTTATCAGCCAGTGTAGAGCTGTACAATTTCTGAATTTCGATATCACTGACACATCGCTAATGGAGCGATATATCAAAAATCGAAATATCGAGCATTTCATGTAGAAAAATCGTTAGAAGTCGAAAATCGTTCATCTCGAATAATAATTCAAAATCGGAAATCACTTATATCGAAACATCGCAGGAAATTGAAATATCGGCCATATCGAAATATCTTTCATACGGATAAATCGTTGGAAGTCAAATATCATTGACGATAAATCGCTGGAAACCAAATATCAATCGAACCGAAAAATCGTTTAGTATCATATTCAATATATAATTTTTTTTAAGTTTTTGTTATTGATAGTTCGATTTTTCAAAATATCGATTGATTGAACAATATAGCGAAAAATCGTACTGTCCTACGAGCCACTTCCATGTTGCTTATTTAATCACCGGAACTTATACTACTCTCAGGCTACACATTATCTTTGAATACGATGCCTTGTTTTGTAAAACCATCGACCTCCATTATACGATACTGGACTGACTGCAGACATTGCAAATTTCATGAATATGTGAAGCTAGGGAGCGGAGAGGAAACTTAATCTCGTTTGTTCACTTCCAGTCTAAACCAATATAGACCAAATTTTTGATTCTAACTCAGTTTTTTACGCTTGATATCGCTGTGTGGCCCGTTTTTGCATTTATGTCTTAATTCTTGCAAAAAAATGTAAATATTATATGGAGTACTTTCTATTGTATGCAAAGTGCGGTATACTCTTACAAGCATAACTCTGGAATTAAGACTTGAATCAAAAAACGGGCCACACAGCGATATCAAGGGTATAAAACTGAGTTAAAACTGAAAATTTGGTCCACATTGGATTAGACTGGAAGTGGACAAACGAGTTTACATATTTGCTCTGGCGTCTATCTTTCACCACTAAGTAGTCACTCAGTCACTCCAGTATAGTTTACGTAGAGCTCGATGTGTAAAACAGGAAAATTCTTCAACGATAGAAAAGCTAAATATTTTCTTGTTCTTTTTCTTCTTCTTTTAATAAGATTTCTTGTTTCTGTGCCTCAAGCTTGCATGGTTTTGGGTCAGGAGGAGCTGTAGCTTTAACGTATGTATGTATGTATCTACAAGTATATAAAGAATTGGTTGTTACAGATTATGTTGAATACAAATTCTTCTCTTTACCCAAAATATCACGTGATGTTACAACAACATCACGACTTCCGAATAAAATCATAAAAACAAAGGGAAAAGCGAATATTTCGTTTGAAGAAGGAAAATAAAATAAAATTAAGAAAAAAAAAAGTAAAAAGCTCCCTCAAGCTTTGCACGACAATCACGAACTCTGACTGACAGGGTGGGTTGGTGTAGATTTTATATACAGCAGTAAACGGGTGAAAGAAAATTATAAGAAAAAAAAATAGTTATTAACTTTCCATTTTAACACTTGTCTTATTTTGTTTAAATTTTAATTGTTTCTGCAAAAGTGAGAGGGCACCACTGTCCCCCCCCAATGAGGCAATTTCTCTTCCATTATTGAATTAGTTTATATTGTACCGTACCTGACAACACACAGGAACTATTTTGTTTAAATTTTAATTGCTTCCGCAAAAGTGAGAGGGCACTACTGTCTATAAACAAGGCCATTTCTCTTTCATTTATAGAGTTATTTTATACTAAATTATCCTTCATAGTGAAATGTTAATAAATTTTCTGCATTTCAAGATTTTCAATAAGATATATGTGTTCTAAAATTTACCCTACAACTACTCCCACGGTTACAATTGCTACTACTACATCAGTTACTATTATGCACTGAATAAGAAGACCTGAGTTTTTCACTCCTTTTTCCATGCTAAAGTGTTTTCATTGTGAATTTCCAGCGAAAAGAGTGAGTGGGTTTTAAGGAAACTTTCTCGCTTTGGATAGAAAAATGTTATCTTTTTTAAATGGAATTCCAATGCTTTACGGGTGTTAATTTATTCTTGAAACTTGAGCGGTTGATATATATATGAGCTCCTGCGTAGCCTAGTCGGTAGCGCGCTCGACTTCAGTGCGAGCGGTCCCGGGTTCGATTCCCGGTGGGGGCTAAAAAATTTCGGTGTTGACCCAGCATCGTGAGGACAATTGGGGAGCTGCTGTAAATATAAGACAGTGGCGATCACAGTGAGAGCTTCAGCTTTCCTCTCCCAACCCGTCTGGTCAGCGTGGGAGCAGTAGACCAACTCCTCCCTTCGGGGAGAGGTCTCATCCACTAGTGGATTGAATATGGCTGTGATTTATATATTTTTATATATATATATATACAAGAAATCTTTAAACGTTGTTCTTAAAAGTATCTGACGGGTCAAGAGAGACTCTTTCGAAGAAGTTCTCTCGCAATTACCCGGCTAGCGTAGGGGAAGGAGTGTTGTATTGCTAGTCGGGAGGTAGAAAGTTCAGACTTCAGTTTCCGCCGCGATGAAGTTTTTTTTCTTTTCTTTCATTCATCTAAACATTATAATTTTCCTTACTACTCATTAATAAATGCTCCCCTTTTGATTCTTTTTACATTTTCAACATTACATGTCATTTTCATGTTCACAAGATGAAGATTTCATCTCAATAGATGAATGAGTGGGGGGCTATGTCCCCCCCCATAAATCCGCCCATGCTTCTTAGTGGCAATTTCTCATCTTTTCTCTGATAAAAAATTTCTCTAAAAAAGGGCCCATCTTTCCGCTCTAATAAGATGTTATATTCCGCTGAATTTGATTTGTATCAATAGGATAGATAGTAGATGTGAAAATCTGATGATATCGGGTGGTAAGTGAATTGCCAACCTGGTGTACAGTTTTTACTTTTTCAAATAGCAGTACGGTTATTTGATATTTTGCATTCTCTAGCGATGATCAACATCACGTGTCAAGCACAGAATAAAGTAATTCCAGGAGAGATGCCCCACTTAACAATAAAAGTACATTGTTAACTCACACGAATCAAATGAACCTTATGCGATTCAAGGGTGCTTATTATAGATCTGAAGGCATAATATAATTCACAATAATTTACTATGTATCAGTGAGAATTGCACTCACTGGCACTGTGTTTGGCCTTCTCTTTGGCAAATCGGAGGCACTGTGTTTGCCAAATCGAAGGCACTGTGTTTGGCAAATCGAAGGCACTGTGTTTGGCCTTCTCTTCCGTCTATGCGGGAGAGATGTCCCACTAGGTTGGGAGAGACGCCTAACGTCAATGAAATTAATACACTTTATCTGATAGGTTGCATTTGTTTAATAACATTATTATAGATGGCTAAAATACAAGAAAAATTTAATTGACAGCTTTTCTAGCTTATCGTCGAAATAGGGAACATGTTTTAAACGATATATATCTTTTCTCTCAATTTATTTCTGATACTAACCTCTTTTAATTCAAAGATTTGAAAAGATGGCTACCAGACTATTATATCATCCGCAATACTGGATTAAAAACAAAAAGTCTGCGGAAAGAAAGTTCAAGCTTCCTAGCGATTAATTTTTCGCCACCAGGTGACACCACAAGTACTGCCTGCATTCTGCGTGATAGCTGAAACACAACTCTTTGTAATGTCATCCGCGCTGTGCGAAATAATGTATCACGATATTAACCAAAATTTACAGTGGCGGATCCAGAGAGGGGGCGCAAGTGGCGTGCTCCCCTTCTCAATGGAAAATATTTTATTTTTATAGCATCATTTCAATAATTTACCTCATAGAAAGCTTTTATTTGTTTGGCTGTAATAACAAATTGATTTTTTTTTGTGAGAATGATTTTAGTATTTCGAATTCTGTGATAAAACATAGTAATATGAGAAGAAATATGATAACTTTATACAGTAGAAGGTCGTTTTTCCGGATTAATTGGGACAGAGGGTTGTGTAGATTACGATTTTTGCGGATAAGCGAAGATGCGTTTATTTAATGCAGAAAAATACGTACAGTACATACAGTAGTTTTTTTTTTATTTCTTCCAAATTACAGAATTCAGGCTAATACTGTACATATTATTTGTAAAATGAGAAGATATACAGTACATTACTTTATCATAATTATCTAGGCCTACAGTATTTAAGTGGAAAAATAATCGGATTTTTTTAGACCAGATTTGAGCTTCTTTTTTTAGCCGCTAAATGTCTTATCCTCTTCAACAGAAGAAGTTGCGTCGTGCAAATTTCCGCCTGTTTTATATACCATTGACGTTGCGGGTGATTTACATGCGAATAAAGGATGTTCTACTGTACTTAAAAATTCATTTCTCGGGAAAATATAAAAAAAATATTCCTGGTCTCTTCAGTGCCTCGTTACAAAAATCGTGTATCCGCCCCTGTCAACGATATGAGACCGTTGTTCTAGTCGAGTTTCCACAAACCATTTCGCTTGTTTCCTAGGATACCAAAATAGTTTATAGATCCGGATAATCTCTATCTCGTATCGGAAAGCGTACAAAATCACTCAACAATTCACATGAAGTACATGAGATGATCCAAATTAACTTAAGGTGTAAGAGCAATGATTCTCAAACTTTTTTGTTTCGCTGCACACCAAATAGTAGAAGTCTTGGAAGTAGTAGCGTCGAAAGAGTGGAAACCTTAAAGAATTCTCCGTTAGATGGAACTGCTAGCCACAAGACCACCCTTCTCTTTGCATAAAAGAAAAAAACAAAAGAGTTCTCTACCGTGCGTTGATGTCAGATGAGTACGCTATCGTCTAGTCTCTACGAGACGTGGCACACTACTGTCTTGCGATACACCGGTTGAGAATCACTGTTGCTGAATGAAACCTTTCTGTTAATGGCTGTCCAATCAGGGAGAAAATTGCTGCTATGGAAGTTACGAATAATGGTTTATTCATTGTTAGGATTTCTCAACAATAAATATTGGTTTACTTTATAATAACTTCGTACATGAGTTTCAGAGCTTCGAAGTAGCGGATCAACAGATTTTGTTGAGGTGAGTTCCGAAATACTGCGTTCAATGTACACTCAGATTCATAGGAAATGGCTGAAAATATGTTAAGTCCGAAAAGTTGTACCGTACCAGAATTCAACTCACTATTTAAATGGGTATTCTACTTATTTATTTTCCTTCATATTTCGCTTCAGGATTTGGCAAAATCTTTTTCGATTTGGCATATTTTCCAAAATGCAATTCTTTTTATTAATCTGAGTGTACATCCATCCTAATTTAAACGCTGGATCTCACGAACTGATTGCGAAGAAGGTGACCATTCGGATGACTGGAAAGCCTAGAAGATGTATACATAGGCACTTTACTGTGTCTTTAGTCTAGAAGATCTCACTTTTAAAGGATGGTATTCTTCAGTTACATTAAAAGAATGTACTATGATGGAAATAGTACCTATTGGCTATATCAGAAACGTACCATAGGTAGCTTGTTTGGAAGCACCATCCTACTTCGAAAATGCATCAATAAATGGCGTTACTAACATAAGTAATGTTCGAGAGGCACCTGAAATCCCCAGGAATTATCGAAATAACGAATCAATATCGATAGTGAAATAATATGGAAACTTTCAAATTAAAACTTTTTGATATTTGATGTATCGATATTT
>JAGDQP010071906.1:0-10578 GCA_022664845.1 Lepisma saccharinum | reverse complement strand
CTTATATTTTCCTTTGTTAAATATACATACTTCTCTCGCCCTGGTTGTTTTTTAAAGTTAGCCAGTTTGCAAACCGATGGTTTACTTCTACATTCGGCTAGTAGGTTCCTGAAAGCCTCATCTAATACTGCTTTGTTTATGTCCTTCATTTGTTGGTTTAGAGATTCAAATTTTAATTCTATCTCCTGTCTCCGGATACTTTTTAGTACCTCTTGGATTCACAAGAACCATGCCCCTCCTTTGCGACATCAGGCATAATTTTTGTAGCAGTTTCGTACTGCTGTTCGCCATTTTAGCCAATAATTTACTGCCCGTTTTTTCACTATCATGCTCGTCTGTATTCGACCTAACTCGAGTAGCACCCCACTATTCGAGGCTGATTGTGGTACTCCTAATATTTGTTTGCAAAATCTGTTGTGGACTTTATTGATTACTGTATCTCCACAATCTACCCCCCTTCCCATATGTCAAAACCGGTTGTTCATAGCGTCAAATATTCTGAAAAGCATAGAGATGGCGGTATTCACTCGGTACATTAATCTAAGTGCGACAAAGAGACAGCCCTTTTTCTGTTGCTCTCAGCGCCGCTTTCTGATGCTCCGCCCATTGCCGCTTAGTGTAACTCCGAGATATTTCAATGTTTGTGTTGTTTCTAGTGCGTCGTCCTGATAATACAATTTTTCTGCTTTACTTAACTTGCTACCTTTTTTAAATCCTATAATTTTAGTTTTGGTAGTGTTGATTCTCAAGTGCCACTTTTTGCAATATTTGTCCAGCGTGTTTAACATACGTTACATAACCACAGGTGTTTTGGATAGAGCCACCACATCGTCTGCAAATACGAGGGATGGTGATAGATTATAGAACTGTCGAAGATTATAACGTAACATAGAGTAATTCTGAAAAACAGGTGGGGCAGTCAGTTCATCTGAAATAACCCAGCATGTTTGTTTGGCCTCTTTCATTCCCCCCCGTTCTTTCTTAAATATTCATATCCCTTATATAAGAATAGTTCAAAACAAGTATGCTTTTACTGTTATCCTCACCGATTGATTAATGATGGCTATATTTGTATTATGGGACATTCCAAAATTTGTGTTTTCAGACGTTTTCAGAAAATGTACTATCTGCGGACTGGTTTATCATAGAACATTCAAACGAATAACACTTCTTCCTTAGAAGTCTGCTTGATGATTTTAGTCCTCTATGAAAAGTCTATAAACCGTAATCAAACTGGTCAAATTGGTATCCAAATGTGATTGTCGAAATATAATAATAATCCTGTTTTCAGTTTTTTTTGCTCCGAAGAAATTGAATGTCAAAGTTGATTTTATTTACACTATTACATATGAAAGTACAGTATGCGGCAAAGCAAACAGTACTGAAATGACAACCATGCTATGAAATCAAGATAGGTCAATAGAACATGCGAGGTGACTACGGCAACATAACACATATCTAAGTGCATCGATGCAGTAAATGTTGAAAGTGTCAACCCTCACTTAATCTCACGCAGTGCTCATAACGATGCTACAAATTGTTGAACATGTTGGTAAACATAGGTTTCTGCAACGAACGGAAAAAAGGCCTGTATCTTCTCCTGTAATTCGGGAACACTTCTAGGCAGGTTATCCGATCACAAAACGGATCCTTTGAGCATGCTTCATATGAAACGTTGAGGGCCGTGAGATCCGATGAGTGGGAAGGGTACGGGAATACCGTTCCACGGGAAATTAAGCGGTATCCAAAGTGTTGTTACAGAAGGGTAAGTGTACCGCTCGCGATGTGGAGTGTAGCTGTGTCTTGTCGCTAATCTGGCACTACAAAAACGGCGCAAATCCCACTAATATGGGGCAATAATGATTCAACCTTGGTCCATAGTAACGCCCCACTCCGTATGACCGGAAATAGTCCTCCACCCCACGATAAACACTTTCTGAGCTGTTGTAAGAACCATTATCGTCACGCCAACTGCACTCTTCGCTACTCTCAACACAACTAAGGATAACAGAAGTATCAATATGAAACTAAACGTACTTCGAATACCCGGTTAACAATTCGGAAGATAATTTACGTATAGAGATTACAATGTTGGAAAGAATGGCAGTATGCTTAACGCCCGATAACCAGTTTGTTATATCAACAATTGTTACTGTTGTGTTAAGACAACAATAGATTGTAGATATGCAAGAAATTGTATTCTTTGTTGCGTTATATGTTCTTATAAAATAAAAAATCACTGTCTTGTAGTCTTCACGAACTTCTGTTCTATTTTGATTTTTCGCGGTATTTTTTAAATAGTTATTAATGCTCTAAGTGCGTTTGTGATCTTCTAATTATGGAACCTACATTATTTATTTAACTGGCTTCCGGGCATGGACTCCCTTACCACCGGTTTTGAACCCGGGAGCATACGCACAGAAAATTACCGCGGCTATCGTCCGTGATCTTTCACAGTTTTCTGAGCTAAAAGTTCTCGCAATTTTATTTAGTGACAAGAATGTGAAGATCTGGAGAGATTGTTTATACCCTCAACAACAACAGTTATTATCGACCTGAGAAAAGATAAGAGAGATAGAGAAAGTCCATGAGCAGGTGGTAATCATTGATCTCAACAACAAAAGAGCTTATGTAAAGAAGAAAAGGTTAAAACGAAACCCACAAAGAACGATGCCATAAGTTTAATTGGCTGACTATCTTTCAACGAAGCAGTACCAGTAAATAGATTGAATGATAAACTGTTTACTTACTAAAATTTGCCCAAAATACAAAGTTATATATTTGGGAGCTTTCTTATTGCCACATGAGAAGACATAGAAGGAACCTTCAAATGACACTAGCTGAGAAAGCTTAGGTTAATTAGTCTTCTAGATTCTTTTCGATTTAAAATTGGAGTTTTATCTTTATAGACCGATGTGCTGTGAAATGAGAACCAAAAACAAACTTTTTAGTACAAACGTAGGGCGGCCCCACTGACAGCGTACTGAAATTCGAATAATAAAGAAATGGCACAGTAGTGTAACTTATTGACTCTGCGCCCCTCACAACTTTCAGTTAGTGCGCCCTTTATTATTACTGATTCACGACATCTGCGCCCCCTGCACAGCAAGGGTGGTTTTTACGCCCCTGTCATACCACGAAGAAAGCTTTTAGCGGCAAGGAACACATTTGTATGGGTATCAGAAATGAAGATGATGAAAATAGTGACCGAGATGCACATCCAGACTCCAGAGACGTAAGCAGAGGAGGGGGCCCTGGGGGTTCCATCGCCCCACGAAATTAAGATTTGTTTTCTGAAATAAGTTTCATCTTTTTTTTTAAATTTAGGTAAATTTCACACCGAGACAGACCTCGGACTCCCCTGAAATGAACTTCTAGGTACATGCCTGGGCACATCCAATTTCACAGAAGTCCATATAGTATAAATATACCATGCGTAAAGGTTGTTGTGTCATCACTCATCAGATTCAAAATGACATAATAAATCGAGGCTGAACTGCTATCTGAAGTCAGTTTTTTCCTACTAGCTATATCATTCAGACACTGGCCTACCTTATAGAGTGCAAAAACGTCATAAGAGATTTTGTACCTCACAAGATTGGAAGTGGCATCGTAACTTAGCACCCTAATCTGAAGTCAGTTTCTCCTTACATATTTTCACTTAAGTGCTAGCATGTGTTAGAGGATGAGTGCAAATAGTGCAAAAATGCCACCACAAGGGAAAGTTGTAGTCTTACAGAGTAAAAACGTCCGGATAAATCAAGACATCTGAACTCGTTATTTTTTTTATTTAGGCGCTAGCCTGCTTTGCAAACAAACTGGCATATGAACTAAGTGTAATGAGATAACAACCTAATTTTTGTAGGGTCCACTGGAAAGAGATGGGAAGTCTTCACTGAAACACTTCTTTTACATTACAGAAATATTTAGTCTATGGCTATATGGAAAGTTTTAACGACAAATCTGGACCTACTGATATCCAGGGATGGTCTTCAACTTCTAATCGACGCTATACAGAGTGTCCTTGAAATAACGGAACAAACTTGGGGAGGTGATTATTCACATGAAAACAAGAATAAAGGTCCTTTAAAGAAATTTAAAATTATGCGTAGTTTCGGAGCTACAGGCGCTCGAAGATTGTCGGCATCGTCACAAATGACGCCATATCTCTACATGCAATGACATAGACCTAAGTGATGTCGGCTTAGCAAATCACAATCAAACTAGTCCCCGATACTTAAGTAATGATTATATGATTGAGTTGCTGTTAATGTCCTAAACAAGCTGTTGGGCTTCACAGTTGTTGGACAAATGGAGTCCTAACCACGCCGTTCTAGGGACACAGACGAGAATTGAACCCATGAACATGCGCACAAAAAGCGAGCGCGCTAACCTCTCGGCCACCCCGTGGTCTTATGGTTGAGAGAGTGCCACATAAGAACTATGGTATTAAATGGTTTAATGAGAAATCTCCTCTAATCCGCATTCGCCAATCATAAACATCACTTACACAGGTGTGTTGCTTAGGATGGTTACTACTTCGATTATGATTTGCAGCGCCACTACCGCTTACGTCATTATATGTCGAGTCGAGCTATGACATCGACCGTGACGATGTCGCCGTAACTTTGAGCTTCTATAGCAACTATAAAACGGCATAATTTTGAATTTCTTTATTTATATTTATTTTAAATAACTTTCTATTTATTTTGAAGTGAAAGAAGTTTCTGCTTGATTTCCAGGTTTTTTTTCCATGTCCAAAATAAAATCCCAGGCTAATTCCAAGTTTTTCAGGTCAGTAGATATACCCTGTATTATCTTCGATGCGGTGGACTTTTCAGAAGATAAAATGATCGAAGATGATAAGGGTGTCTACTGAGCTGGAAAACTTGGAATTAGCCTGGAATTTTATTTTGGACATGAAAAAACCTGGAAATCAAGCAGAAACTTTTTTTTTTAAGTTATTATTTTTACTCCGAAGATTGCTTCATTATTTCAGGGACACGTATATCGCTTCTTAGTGCGCTTCTGGTTTAACCCAAAAAATTATTAAAATTTAGTTTAGGAAAATTATTTTCAAAGTGTCAAAACTTCAGAGTTTTGTGAGCAACTGTGGAAAAATTCATGAAAATATCTGAAAAACTTTCATTTTTACAGGCCTGTTTCTCAGTTACACGAATTAATAAAGTCTGTATATTTAAATATTTGGGACGAAGAATGACGGCTTGATCGAAGCATATCTTCTTCATACAAACAAAATCTCGAATGTACAAACATTTAACTTGAGAATATTTACGCTGGATTACAACACTCGAATTTCGTAAGTACACATATTTTTTTAGTGACGAAATACGCAAAATGACCTAAAAACATTGTATAGAAGTGGCGCGCAAGTAACACAGTGTGTGTCCTCGTTTTATTCTGTGAAAGAAACAACAATTCGTGGTCCTCGTAAATCCGTGTACGAGAAAGAAGTTAGTTGACCACGCGGTCAGTTTTAATACTTGGCGGTGTGAGCAACCAGAGTGGATGGATGGATACATGAACGACTTGAAAACGCTGCTCTACTTCGCTTCATGACGACACACAAACGTGTAGGTGTTATGACCCTGAAACTGCTTGTTTACTTTGTAAAACTTGTTTGTGTATATCTGAGTGGGATTTAAAAATTATTCGCATTTGTTTTATTGTGAACCTTTTTTTTTTCACTTCTATTTTTCACTTCATCATGTGAGTATTCCATTGAATGGGATCAAAAATTGTAATTGGAAAAATCTAGTCGCCAAACGATCAACTAGGTATTTGATCACGAACAGGGCAGTTAATGAATATCGGGAAAGAAATGAAATTGCCTTGTTAGAATTTAGAATGAATATAACGATACAACCACTAGACAAAAAAAAAACAAAAAAAAAACAGAATAGGGAACCATTCAAGCAAGCAAAATTCAAGGATTTTGGAATCCTACATGTTTCTCTTCATCGCAGTTTGATGTGTTTCTCTTTACACACTGATAGTTATTGTATTAATCTTTACAGGTTATTTTCTTGCATCAACTAACAAGTCCTTCGGGGAACTCGTAAACAGCCAAGGTGAAGTGAGCAATTCTGTGTCAAGACAAAGCTTAATTAAATATTAAGTATGAAAGATAGTATTGATTCAATTCTCGGTACCAAAAGCAACTAACCAACACACTTAATATTGCGATGCAGTCTCTCGCAAACATCTGAAAACTTTCTGGACTGCGTGGGTTAGTCGTTTTTGACACTGATCCCTATAATTTCCCCTTAGTTTCTCCTAAGCATGGATGACATTTTGCCTATAAATTCCGTTAAATAGATGAGTCTTCAGCATCCGTGATTTGCGTGGTTACGGTGACGGGCTTCGAAATCGTACCGGGGAAGCAAGCAGGCTCGACTCCTGCTGCCGGTCATCTTGACCGAGTTTTCCTCTGTTTCATCATTCCAGTGCCGGGATGGTACCTAGTTAAAGGCTCTGGTTACGTTCCCCCATCCTTGGTCCAGAAGAATGATTGCAGAGGGACGTCATCCTTCAAACATGGCACATTAAAATCCATGTATTTTTGTACAAACCATTACAGTTTTGTGTCGCATATATTTCGGGTTATGTATAAAAGATTACCTCGAACTCTTTTTTTAAATTCATAAATGCCAATCTCATTCCTTGACTTCCGGGCTCCTCCTACAATATCAAATCATCATTCCAGTAAATGTATCAGCTTAATAACAGGGTTTTAAAGGGTCAAAAATTCTAAATCATGATAGACTGACTACTATTTGCATATAAAAAATTATTTAATAAGATTAACATATTTTGGAAGACTGCACAGACTAATGGAACTGAATTGGAAAATACGTTTTTCTATACAAAATTTGACTGAGGAAGGAATTTATTATTTATTTATTTAGTGACAACACAACAGGCACTGGTCTAGTTATAGTGTTGAGCTTTACAAAGTAGTTGTTCAGAGTTTATTGACAATTGCATCTCTAAATTCTTTAGGCGACATAAAGCATACCTCCAGATCATTGTGAACTGTACAGAATTTGTTATATATAGTACAAATTCTCCAGATTGGTGACCTCATCAAGATATTGGTTCTTGCCTTTTTACAGTGGAAGAGACCAATATTATTAACGCGAGTTTTAGATGATGGAACACGAAACTGTAATGTTGAAACTAAATCCATACAATCTAACTTATTTTGAACAACTTTTTTTGAAGAAATAACAGATCAGCAATGTTGCACCTTCGTTCTAAGCTCTGAATATTAAAGTTCTTAATGAATGCATTGTAACTATCATAAGCAGGATAGATTCGAGTTTCTTTAAAAGTCATGAATTTCATAAATTTTGATTGGATTTTCTCTAATTGTTGGCAATGTTTCAATTGATATGGATTCCAAATAGAAGAAGCATATTCTACCTTGGAGAGAACATAAGCATAGTAATTTTTTTCCAAAGTTGATATATTGTTGAATTCTCTTCCCGTACTAATTACGAATCCTAGTAACTTCAAGGCTTCATTTGTTATATTTGTAACGTGCATGTTAAAAGTCAAAAGTATTGGTTTATTTACGCACCATAACTACTGATGAAGTAGATTTACTTTCATATTAGTAGGTTTATTCCACTAACAACAGTTCAGAAAGTCATCTCGACTCGCTCTGACGGAACCAATCGACAGTTCGGGATGGCCAAGGAGTTATCGCGCTCACCCTCTGTTCGCGTGATCACTATTTCAAGTCCTGCCGAGATTCACTGAACGGAATAGTTCGGAGCCCACTTTACTAAAACTGTAGATCCCGTTTTAGAAGATTACCTAGCCTACTTGTTTAGGACGCTAATATTAATTGAAATAATCATAGGAATCGATCTTAGCAAGATCGAGTGAGGATCGAAATCTTCTCGGGTTCATCTTCACTGAGGTTTCGCTAGGAATCTCCACATATATGTATAGAAGGATGGATTTTAGTACCACCCTCGAACAGAAATGAACTAATACTTACTAAACCGAACCTTTGGGATCAATTTAGTATATCAATCAAAGATAAAAATACACATAAAAAGTGGTACAACAGAATCTTTGGTCAGAAGCAGTACTACAAGATATATGCTATTTATAAAGATGGCGTGGCGAGTCATTATCACTTTCGTTCTATTGGAGTTGGGAAGTAATCTCTCATATTTGAGGTGAGCTTAAACCTACAGAACTAATCTTAAATATAAAACTCAAATTCAGCCTGTTTGTCGCTAGAGTTGTGCAATTTATGAATTACGATATCAATGACAAATAGAAAAGCGAACGATATATCGAAATTGGAAAATTGTTCACATCGTAAAATCGTTGGAAGTCGGAAATTGTTCATATCATCGTTGGAAACCGAAATATCGTTCATATCGGAAAATAATCGCAAATCAAATGTTCTTAATATCAAATTGGAAATCGAATATAGAAGGAAAAGAAAAATCTTTGAAATCCATACTCAATATATCGATATTTTATTTTGCTCGATATCGATATTTCGATTCTTATAAATATCGATCAATCGATATATCGAAAATCGTACGGTTCTGTTGCTTGCTTTGTCTATATGTATGTATTTATCCGCTATACAAACCCACACACCTTTAGAAGGATCTGCACCAAACGTTGTATGTGTACCTCCATTGACCAGTCAATGGACTATGCCTTGTTTCAAAATTTTGACCCAGAGGGTGTGGATTTCGACGACTCCCCAAACAACATAATTATTTCGTATTAAATAATTTATCCTATCTGGTTATGCAAATTCGCCTCGCACTCGTATTATTTGAGTTGAGTATAACGAAGGGTTTGATTGTTTCCATACGGAAGGACATTCAACAACGACAAAAGAAAATGATAAGACATTTCGGGCAAGCGCAACAGCTAGTCTTCAATATACCCTGCTCCCTTGATCTATTGGCTGAAGGGGCCTGTGCGAATGCCGGGATAATGCCATGAAATAAAACTTTTCTCCTCGCACGTCCAAAGAAAAAGTTATAGGAAATGCGGTCTGTATATGATGATTGGAGTTCCGAAGGTCGCTGAGGAAGGTAAGTCGATAATAGATTACCATTTACCTTTCGCCGCATGGTGAAAACATTCAACAATCGTGATATACAATTTTTAAAATCATACAACTTATACGTTCAATGTGTTCCTATAGGGAATCGAACTTGGGATTCCTTTGATAACAAGTCGACGAGTAAAAGCACTCATCCACCGGAGATAACCTTTACAATTTAGTTTTTACTAAGTTTTAATACAGCCAGAAATAGTTTGACCACATGACATAAAAAACTCACATGCTATTTCTAAGTCCGGTCAAACAACACTAAAATTTTAGAAAATAAATTTTTGATTAATTTATGGACAGTTATCACACTTACGGCTGTCCCGACCGAAGCCTTCAGACAATATAATAGCAAAAGCTACATGGATATTTCCAGTTGTCTGTGATTATGTATTGTAGCGTTTTGATTGTTAATAATTATAACATATTAATAATGATAATAACAAAAAATAGAAAACTCACCCGAGAGATGGGTTGACGGTCGTTTCCAGATTCTGTGGACAAAATGGTGACGGCACAAAATTTGTCTTCCTCGCGTGACTTAAACTTCTCTGTGTTGCTTGAGTTGTGTCCTCCGGAAGCGATCGAATGTCTGTTTCAGTTTTCTCTCCGACTCGTCTCTCTCTACTCTTTCGCCGCCCCCTCTTGCAACTCGCGTATGTCCTCTTTCTATCTCTCTCTCTCACAGAAGTGATGCCGAGTTTCAGTCGCTGGTCGCTGCGCTCTCGTTTCGAGATCGTACCCAAAACGCTTTTCTAAACTCCGCGGCTATATGTTTCTGAGTGTAGCGCCGCTAGTGGCAAACACACGACTCATCTGTTCCACGTGCTACAGCACTTATACAACAGCTGGTTAACTACTTTTTTCTTCTTTTCCCTCCCTCTTTAATAAGAGTGTCACTTGCCCTTTACCTTGCTGTTAAAACAGTTGCTGCGCACTCATTTTTTTTTTAATGACTCAGTCAGACCGACGTCACAGAATCATAATGATTCAATGGGGACAGCTGTGTAACAACATCAGCTATAAGCAAAGTAACCAAAGAGGTGAAACAATGTTGTTCCTTCGTTCAATTTTAGAGTAACCTTAACGATATTCTTCAAGGCAAACTTCCCTCTTGAAGACATTAGTTATTTTTCGAATTGCTGATAAACAAACATAAAAAAACCTACTGGCATTGAGGAAGACATGGCATTGAACAAGGATCGTATCAATGTCCTGGTGAAATACCGTAATCAAGTTGCTTAGAAAGCATTATTTAGTTCATGATGGAATCCCAAACTACGAAATTCCAATCTGGTATACTTCGCGCATGAAAATTGCATTCGTATGTTCTCAAAATATTTTGTTTACTTAGGAACCTCATTAGGGTGTTATTTTCTAGGTAAACAAGGTGCGAAGTTGCCTGGTATCTCTTGCTTTCTCCCTGGTATCTATCTGACTGTTATTTTCTGATATGGAAG
>JAGDQP010071904.1:0-10578 GCA_022664845.1 Lepisma saccharinum | reverse complement strand
CAAGTCTGCCTCCAACATCATCTGCAGCACTACGAGTTTACCATCAATGCCAACAGTGGCTAGGAAATGATCTGGATGCTTCACAATGGGGATGGAAGCTTTTAAATGGCAAATATACTCCTTAGCCCACCATACTACCACCTGCACCCGACGCGCTATTACACATCATATCCTACAACTGCAAGGAGACCTGCAACGAAAGAAGTAACTGGAAATGTAGAAGGACTGGGATCCAGTGCTCCAAAATGTGTGGATGATGTCTTGAAGTGTATCAAAACAAATTAGTGGATTAAGGAGATGAAGCAGACGAGATCGAACTTTACCTTTAATGAAACAAGATAGGAATATATTTATCTTAAAAAAGTTATTTTTTACTTTGTACATCACTGTAGCCATGCTTCCTAAGCACCCTTTGTATTGCGTTGAAGTAACCCCATACCTAATGATGCTTATAATTGCCTAATGATGATTGTAAATATATTTGCTTCTACAGCTAAAAAAATATAGAAACGAGAAAGTGGTGGAGAACATGACGGAACCAACCGCCAGATACAATAAGGCCCACAGTTGTCACGCGGATTACGGGAAAACGCGACGTGCTTTGTTTAAACGTTCATATCTCCTCAACTAGTAGTTCTACATGTACAATATATACGTCATTGGAAAGATAAAAGTTTGCTTCAAAAGATTTATATTAAGTTTTTGCAATATCTGCCATAGCCAACCTTTCAAAGCTCAAAGAAGAATACCAAAGAGATTATTTATGGATTATTTTAGTTGTTTTTAAAAGTTGTGTTCCTTCGTGTGAGAGCACATGATGCAGAATTAAAATAATGAACATCTCAAAATAAAGCCCTTTCCTTTCTCTTTCATTTGAGCCCTATTTGAACTCCGTAGGCCTACTCGTATGGAATTAAGAGCGATTCCAGCGATTCCTTGCATTTCTCCAGCGCTCCAGCAATTCATTCGCCTGGAATTCCATGAAGCGCCCAAGGGAGAGTAGGGGACTTTTGATATGTTGTTCAGGACATCAAATAGAACAAATGTGCCAATTTTCAGCTTTGGCTTATTTTTCGCAAGATTCAAACCTAAAATGACTGGGCTAAAGTGAAACATCTTTGAAAAGGTCGTAGTTTATTGAGTTGGAAACTCTTGCTTGTAAAAACTAGATTAATTTTTTCAATAAATCCAACATCCATTTTCTTCTTAATCTTCCTCAGAAGGAAATCCATTGCCTCAACAGTGAAAGGAAAAAGTTTTCACCCACTTTTTTTTATTACTATTGTTTGTAAGGTTTTTTGTTCCCAGTGGACATGAAAAGGACGGCTGTTTGTGTCAGGTACTTGACTCTTGACGAAGATGAGCGGAAGCGAAGACAGATATTTTCTTTTCTACTTTCTCTCTCTCTCTTTTCCTGGTCGGTTTCTTTTAACACGAATTTTCTTTTGTTCCTTGATGATATTAGAATTATATAGTGCCTTTTCATTCGTTGATGTTGTTTGAGACCTTCTTGAAAAAATCGAAGAACGACTTTCCGATTGTAATCAAAAGATTTTAGATCAACGAACAAATAAAGCTCCACAAATGTTTTGTTTTCAAATACTATAATTTTTTCTTTCATACAGAGAAAAGATGGACAAATATTGAAACTGAAATATCTCACTTTAAAAATGGTAAACGTATTAACTTTAAGAAAAATGAAACCTCTTCTTTCAAGCTGGGAGTCTATGAATGGATTGCGAAGAAGCGAAATACAAGTTACTCGATTTGTATTCAAATTTTTCCGATCATAGTGCAAAAATAAAATATGTGAAATTTTAAATTTTGAAAATTCAAGTTGTTCACAGCACAGCCGGATTTTCTAAAGTTCCTTATTCTACGCCACAAACACTTAGTAGTCCCACAATTCACCAGATTTAATTATTTTCTGACCTTGCTTACTAGCAGTGTGCCTTCCCAGTGTCTGTCCGAAGTCTGTGACAGTGGTTTCACAGACGTTGAGTTTTAATCATTTTGTAAAAGGAACTCTTATCAAAATATTACAGTAGATAGTTGCAAATCCATTAGATTTGCCGTAGTTTAGTCGTGCAAAGGATTTAGAAAATTCACTAACTAAATTGACTTTGCATTAAAGGTTTGTAACACTAATCACGACCTAAAGTCATCCTAAGTCTTAACGAGAACAATTTTTTTTCGCACGTAATTGCACTCAAAGAGACAAATATTCTTGTAGAATAATAAATCTAATGTAGGTATCGGATACCTGTACTGGGTATAAGATTGGTATTGACATGTTGTACGACTTTATGAGCGTACATCAGTACACAAAACCATCAATCATAGCATTAACATTAGTCCCTTTACTCACACTAGGTTTACCAGTTCTTTCAAGGTCTCCAACAGTGAGTCACTTCGTACTTTGTATAGCAACCTTTGAACTTGTTATTTGATTTACACTAGTGATATTTGAATTTTGCTTCCAGAGCTTACGAATTATCAAATCACGTGAGTCAGAATTCAATTTACGCACCAACAGTAAACTCATTTGGTAGAGTGACTCGTACTCCGAAAACCCTGAGTTCGGGTTTAGCGGCTGCCTGTCCTGACAAGATTCTCTCGGGCGCATTCACGCAAATGCTGGAATAGTACATTGAATTAGGCTGTCGTGATTTCTTTCCATATCCTTTTCTTTGCTCTTGTTGTTAAATTGCATCTAAATGACCTCCCCGTAGCAACAGAAGTCATTAAGCCAACTCGTGGCGCCATCTGTGGGGAACGTAGGGGAACCACGACACTCAGATAATAATTGGCACTTTCCTTACTTTAATTGAAATAATAATAATAAGACACTAAGTAAATTGATTGACTTAATTCAACAACAGATGGCACAACTGGAGTTTCTTTTTTCGTTGTGGGTGGAAGTTTCCTTTCCATGTGCATATCAGAGTGATTTTTTAAACTGGTTCCTCAGGACATGTCAGAGTGAGTTTGGCTACCTTTCCAAATGGTATTTCGATTTGCCTCAAGTGATACTTAAACCTAAAAACCATCAAAGTGTTACTTCCACTCGAAAATTTTCATGTCTGAAACTTCCATGGTAAGTAAGAGTCGAATTTCAATTACCGTATGAACATTTTTTGTGTTTATATTAATTAGCACACTAGTGCCAATTACTATCAAAATTGTATTTTGTCAATTACTTCAACAAAACTTCGAAAAGTTTATAAACAAGGAAAATAAAAATATATTTAATTTTAGTGTTAATAAATTCATTGTGTACAGTTAACGGAGCCCGTGCCAATTACTGTCTGAAATGGTGCTAATAATTGAAATACAATTTATTAACACGAATTGATGAGCGTTTGTATCTGTATATTTCATAGTGTAGGGTTAGGCTTGGAGATTTTCTGTTAGTAAAGAAGATAGCTCATTATTTTGCAGTATCTTGTATGCTTATGTGTAATGGACAAGATATGTGGGAGAATTTGTTTCTGGGTTCAGCTATCCTTATAATAATCATTTGCTTTATTATATTGACTACCTTTATGTAGCTACAATGTCTCTGGGCGGTCATCCTGCCAGTAGCGGACAGGGCAGACTGCTGCTTGACTTAGTTTGTTTTCTTTAGAATGGTAGGTTCGTTCCTCTTTTATAACCTGCATGTGTGTTTGATTTTGTGTATGTTCTTTCCATCTATGTTTCTTTTCTTCTGGTCTCTTCTTGGTTTCTTTGTTCAGTTACTGTTCTTCACAGTTTACGAGTCCGAGTCTCGTTCCAGTACACGGATTAAGTAGGTTTGTTCATGTAACGTTTGGTCTTTAGTCCATACTGTCTGGTGTTCAGTAACAAGTTGTTATTTTTACTCTTTTCTTTGGTTTATGTGTAGGACAGTCTCAAATTTTTATATTTGGGTTAGTCTTCTTTCTTTGCTTTCGGTAGTTGCTTTCAGGCATCTGTTTTGTACACTGCGAAGTGCATACTTACAGTTTTCTAGAAGTTATGTTGTCCCCTATAGTGCCCTATAATCTGTTTCCAGAGGAGGCAGGTTGGCTAGACCAGGGAGATTTTAGGTATTTTCCTGCTAAGTGAAAATTTTAAGTATCGTATAAAATCACATTTTCCCTCTTATTGCTAACGATTATCATGGAATATGAAACTGGTATCCCCAAAAATTGATATTTCAAGTAAAATTAAATTTATTCGGAAACAAATCGAAGTCTTTTTTTTTCTAGATAAATTGTTGACATAATGCTATAAAAATAAATTATTTTCCCTTGAGGGGGGCGCCTCCCCCCTCTATGGATATATCACTAGAACACAAGTACGTTTACTCACGTTTCGGTGTAGTGCTTAAATACGTGTTTGTGCAATCAAAATTTGCAGCACAGATATTTTTAAGAAAACTAAAAGGTGCCAATCACTGTAGCCACCAGTGACAATAATTGCTATACATGTTACACATTTGTTCATTATATAGAGCATAAACATTTTATGTACTACGTTTTGAGACAAAAAAATAATATTATTAAACTAGATATTTCAAGAATTCTTACAGTAAAAATTCAATGGAATATCTTTATAAATTAAATTAGAAAGGGGAGTTTAGAATTAAAAAAAAAAAAAAAATCTTAAAACGCCAATCACTGTACGGTTTCCCCTATAAATAGATTCATTAGTACATCGGATACATGACAGAAATGTATGCTGTATTCTTAACCTATGGTGGCCAAACATCCCGAAACCGTCTCCTTTTTCTGTCCTCTATTCTGGAATCCCTGGGGAAAGCTTCCGGAACGCTTTTTGATCGCTGTTTCTTCGGGTCGACTTTTGACAATACTTTTTCCACCGTTTGTTTTAGGTCATAAGTTTTTGGCTAACCATTCATTGTTGCCACTTCATAGTTGGTAAGTAATATGGTGCCTTGATAAACCCAACCCCACTCTTGAGCCCACTTAACACATGTGTTGCGTTAGATAATTACATGTTATAATGTTATCATCATAATCCCTTTTTATTAAGTACCTGATCCAATTGATACCACAAATTCAATATTAATAAAAGAATGATTTTCGTATTATTTTCAGTTAAATTATTCATTAATACTTTTATGCTCGACAGATGTTGACAGTATTGCTGCACGATCCTAGTAGTCCAATTCTGTGCATACGCCGCAAGAGTTAATTAATTTTGAGCAATTACAAGGGCATTAATATTTTAAGTATTTTACTAATAAAATCCTATGCTTGCAGAATCTTTTAATACATTACTCGAAAGTATTTTCGTATATTGTTGTGGATAACTTGTCAAGATAATTATAACTGATTTAGTATGTTTCGATAATTTTGTATTCTAAATGGGAATCTTTTTTAGAGCATTTTTATTTTGGGGGGGAAGAGTGTCCCGGATTTTGATTCTTTGAATCTGGTCATCCTATCTTAACCTGTTCGTATGTAGATCAGTGACACTATAATTCGAATTCCTATTGGCTTAAATTATACCTTTTAACATTTTGTTTTCCAGTTTATTGTTATTAGAAGCATAACTTTTTGTGTAACTTCACCATCAAATTACTCTGCTCTGCGTATAGTGCTGAAAGACACTAAACTGGAAAAAAAATTCTTGTTGAATTGTTGATTATCGTGAGCCTTAGGGACCCTATTAAACTAACAATATCGAACACAATATAAAAACGATGGAAGTCAATTACAAGGTTTAAAACAACTATTCCAATCATGAAAGTCCCTTGGGCGGAGCAGTGAGAAGAGCAGGGACAGCGGAAAGAGAAATCGAATTCTATAAAAAGAGAATAAAAGAGAAACTTTAAATGGATTTTTCGTGTTTTTTGAATTCGCTTCGAGAAATATTGTCAATTTGAAATGTTCTCTAAGTCTTCTAACGACAGGTAAAATAATATATATACGTTTTCCTAGATAATGAAAACTTCCTGCTGACCTCAAAACTGATAGGCAAATTAAAAAGAGTTTTACACTTGTAATATTGCTATCTCGCGTTTAAGCTTGTATAAAAATTCAATGAATAAATCGAAATTTCTCAGATATACGAGATTCAGTCATAAGCAATCATTTTTTTTTTCGAGAATACCGTAATACCAGTTCTCACATAGAGTCTAATTTTGGAGTGATATATCGACCTAATTAATACTGCAGGTAAAATAGACCTAATTATACGGAAATCGTACTCTCATCCGAAACACTAAGATGTTCAACAATCTGGTTTCTAGTCTCAGAATTATACTTAGCTCAAATATAATCACTATGTAATACTGATTTTTTTTTTCATTTCCTGATTTATGACCTGATTATTTTAGCTAAGTATCGTTCGCCGCTACTTCCTGATCCCGCAAACAAATGACGCTTTATTTACAGTCAGTTGAAGAAACTTGCCACCGGTTTATTTGAGGTACAACTGATACGTTATAACATTTCCATAGCAACGCTTCTTCTTGTTGCTGGCCATGTATCCCAGTAGCATACACACGTTGAAAATACGTAGATTAAACATTAGTACCGAAACGTTATTTTAACGTTGTAAATGTACCGAAATGTCCACTTGTTCAACGGTTTATTCGACGTTGAATAATGGTTGAGAAGAAACGATGAAGAAATAGGTTCAGCTGTCTATTGGTATACACACATGTATGATCTTAATTTTTCAACAGTAAATTATCCAACCGCCACTGTGGGATTCGAAACCGTCCGTTCTGAACTCGCCATTGGTACCTCGACACGTTGACCACTCATCCATTGATCCACCTTGAGAATCACCGCTCATTTACGGTACTTGTAGTATGAAGAAGTCTAGAACGCAGTGGGCACAGATCCAGACGTGTCTTTTCACAATCATGTAAGAATAAGAATAAAGAATACTTTCTTTGTTATGTGCATTTTTCCTTACTTAACACTTTGCCGATCGCTACACTGTTAAATTTGTAATTTGCATTTGTCAATTAGTGTTGCCTTAAAAATACGTATATAAAGCGAAATCGGTGTCATAATTGACAACAATTCACATTAACACCCTATTAACGAAATATAAAATGTTCGTTGAAAAATAGTTTAAAATTCGATCTGTTTTCAACATGCAAATGGAGAACATGAGAAACGTAGTTAATTTTATTCTATTCGCTTTTAAGCATAATTTTTATGCAATTAACTTGGAAAGATAATCTAGGGCACAGTTCAATACAATAGTTAAAAGACGTCATATTAATGTCCTATCAACGAAATCAAATTTTAGTTGGAATGTAGATTGAAATTCAACGTGTTTTCAGCATGCAAAAGGGAACATATAATAATAGTTAATGACATTCAATTAGCTTTAAATTACAAATTGTATTCCATTAAATTAGAAAGAATCCCATGGAACGAAATCTATACCATAGTTGAAAACAAAGGCGCCGATTTCTGTGTAACTTTTTTTTGTGGGGGGGGGGGGGGGCGTTCAGATATGTGTTTTGTTGCCAGATAAGGTGTAAGAAGGCACATTTGATGATCTTAATACAAATTAAATTCAGATTTTGCCAAATATTGTATATTCATAAAAAAAACACATATCATGTAATAGTATACATATAGTCATTATGAAGGCTTCCCAGGACCAGCTATTACAGAATTTAACTATGTTTGTATAACGTTAAATAGAGTTTACTAAAGCATATTTTGTTCTAACTAATAAGAACAAAGTTTCTGTTGTTACTAGAAAATAAACTTAGGAAATAACATAAACTAATGTTAGTCTATGCAGAGGAGTTATCCAACTTTCCCAAATGTGGTTCTGTTTCTGTCCGGCTCACCCTTCTGCCGCGTTACTGCTTTATTGGACAAATATTGTTTTTCTTTTTTTAATTCTCGGTTCTCGATCTCGACAGTCATGGTTCAAGAAGCGATAACCTACAGTGAAAAAATATTTGGACAAGTTCAACAAAGAGGAAAAACAGATTGTATCACATGCAGACGTGTCCCATTTCGAAATATCTTACTCTTTTATAATTGGATACGTTAGATAGAATTCTATAGAAATAACTACTACTCGATACACCTGTAAGGTAACAGGAAACGAACGTATATTCATCGCAAAAAAAAAGTATTTGGACACCCCCTTCCAACTCTCGAAAGAAATGTTCTATGTATCCTTTTGTGTACAAGATCACTCTGCGTGGTGTATTGAAGCAATGCACACCGTGTCAGGCATAAAGAAGCACTGTGGGGAACAAATTGAGTTGAACAACATTGGAACTACTCACTTTAATTCCAAATTACTTGCGGAAGGTAAAAGGTACCTAGACATAACCAAAACCAAGCTTGTTGGAAAGCCATGCTCTACCGTTGGACACATCATAAAGAAACAAAACAGAGCAATAAATTATTGGGGATCAGTTCTTCAACTAAGGAAACTAACTGCCCGGAATGAAACCTACATTCTTCACTCTGTGAACAAAGCTCAAGGAATTAGTGCTAAAGATTTGGCTACTTCACTTGCCTAGGATATGCAAGTTAATGTTACAGTTGTGTAGATGTGTACAAAAAAGTAGATGTGAACAAAAAAAAGGGATTCAAAAGATGTGTAGCTAGAAACAAAACATAAGGCCTAGATATTAGAAGAAAGCAGAAAAAAGTTATAATTTTCTAAGAAATATCAATATGAGTGCCTGAAATTTTGGATTTTTTTTTTTTTTTCGATGAGGCTAAGATAAACTTGTGTTGTAGTGATGGATATCAGGACGTGTGGCGAAATAAGAATGAAGCTTTTAGAAAGCAGAACTTTGCTTCCACTTGTAAAAATGTTGGAGGGTCTGTTATGATTTGGGGTTGGCAATTGCTAATGAAGTGGTCAGTATTCATACCCTGGATACACATCTTCTAAATCTCAATTTTTTTTCAATGAATGTTGGGTTGTTCTATGAATTACTAACATTAACTTACATATTCTAGGCGAGTGACGTAGTCAAATCTTTAACACTAAGTCTTTGAGTTTTATTCACAGACTGAAGAATGTAGGTTTCATTCCGGGCAGTTAGTTTTCTTGGTTGGCCAGAACGGATTCTATTCCGCAATAATTGCTCCGTTTTGTGTTTCTTTTTTATGTATCCAACGGTAAAGCATTGCTTTCCAACAAGTTTGGCTTGACTGACGCGGTGTGGATTGCTTCAATACACTACGTAGACTACTCTTTTGCACAAAAGGATACCTAGTACATTTCGTTCGGAAGTAGTATGGGGTTGTCCAAATACTTTTTTTGCGATGAATTGACGTAGTCGTCACTCTTTCGTTGCCTGTTACCTTACAGATGTATCGAGTGGTAGTTATTTCTAAGATATCTAACGCAACCAAATTATCATAAAAGGGTAAGATATTTCGAAATAGGCCGTTTTACGTGTGATACAGTCTGTTCTTCCTCTTTGTTGAACTTGTCCATATATATATATATATAATATGTGAGTTCTTCTTGTATATTTTTCTTTTTTCAAATTATGTTTGTATATGACAAAATCACGATGAATGATCCTTAAACGACAGAAAATGACGTTTTCATTTTTTTCGTTCATTCTTTTATTTTTCTTCTTTTTTTACTAAATGGTCTTTATCGATTTAATTCACGAAACTCGAGAAACAACACAAGCAATGCAGGAATTAACTCCTTTAGCCAGGGGAGGGGTATTACGCGTGATGTATTTTATATAAGTACTGTAGCATACGAGTTTCGGGAAGGGATTTATCAATGAAATATATTTGCCAAACGGAGATAAGCTTAGGAGAAGGAGAAAACGAATTATCATATACTGGAGAAATACGAAAACTGATTTCACCTTATCATTTGGGTCCTCAAAGCCCCTTGGGATCTGCGCCCTTGGTTGAAAATAACAGTTGAATCCACGTTGAATTAACATCTTTTGAACAACATCAAGTCTGGTGAAATATGATTTAAAATTAAACGTACTTTTTCAACCCATAACGTTTAATCAACGAACTAAAAAAAAACAACGTTTAAAACACGTTTGAGGACTACTGGTGTATACGCTATAAAAATCCAAATTGTTTTGATATTTGAAGTTTAGATATTTTAACAAATCACTCTTAAAGTTATAGAATGTTCCAGTGTGGAATTATTCGAATAACAACATTATCTTCAAGTCACTTAACTTTATACAATTAAAAGTTCTGTCAATCTAATTTACAATTTGTAATTTTTATTGATTTAAATTTCCTCTTAAATTCCTTTTGTTAGTTTGATCATGGACGATTCAGTTCCGGTACAAATTTAAGAACAAATCCAGTATAACGTAGGCATAAGCAAAGGTCGACATGACCTATAGGCTAAACCAACTTAATATATTCTACTAAACGAAATGAACGAAACTCAATCAACCTGAACAAATACAGTATAAAGTAGACGTGAACACAATAATCTAAGCTAACCCAACTTAATCTGACCGAAATGAAATTAACAAATCTCAGTTAATCTAACCTACTGATTTTTCAATTGATCAAACTGATTAAAAAGAAAATAACATCATGAAAATTATTCGGAAAGACTGTTCAAGGAACTATGATTTACTGT
>JAGDQP010071902.1:0-10578 GCA_022664845.1 Lepisma saccharinum | reverse complement strand
AGATGGAAGTCGCAGGGCGACATGTCCGAGCTGTAGGGCGGATGCTCAAGCTGCTCCCACTTGAACTTGTCCAGTACACTCAAACTCTCCCAGCCTTCACGAAAACGGGCACTCACTGACTTGTCATACATACAGTCCCCCCGTATACGGCCAGCATCCGGCGATGAATATCGGCTGGTTGAACCTCTTCCGCAGTCAGAAATCTGATAACACCTCGCTGCTACTCAATCGTCGAATTGTTCAATGTCAACTACACACACCTGCCTAATTCCCTCCTGCGTCATGTGAGAGGCGCCCGCGCATGCTCACAACCACGCAGCACACTACATTTTCTTCCCTAGATGTCGCTCTACGTTATCCCAAAGCGGCATATTCATATTTCAACCGGTTTGGTTTTAACGACGTTTCGTACCTTTTCATTTGAACACCCCTCGTATTTAATAAAACATGTTTTTGAACATGCTGAAAAATAAAAATTAAACTAGAACTTACGAAAAATAGATATCTCGATTTATACAATACAATAATGCTTTTTATAACTACGAATATTAAAAAAATAATAATAATAATAAGTTCACAAACAAGCATTAACATTAGAATAAATGTTTGTCCGATGTTTTTCTATGCTCTTCAGAAGTCTACATAAATTCTACAAATCACTGTAGGTTCAGAAATGGCGTGGTTCGACTGTTAAAAATTCTATTGTAATGTATATTTACAGAGCCTGATGGAAGAAAGTTAATCATATATGTATTATTTCATCGATACGCAAAGGGATTACGACTTTGATTTATTTGCTTAGCTTTCATTCGACCATGTATATAGTTCATTCGTTCAAATCGTGAGGACTTGAGATAAGGAAGCTCACACCAATTGTCTTTAAATCATATCCCCCCTCCTTTCAATGTTATTGATAAGCAGAAAACCGTTTGTACTTTGACAAGCGTCTCTCCTCTTTTCCTTGTATCGCATCCTAAAGAATTAATTATTACATCGTTGCAATATTCATGACGACGCTTCAAAAATCCTCAAGCATTTTTCTCTCTTCCGTCAAGATAAGAAACTAGTTCGTTATTTTAAAAGAACATCCGTTGTATATGTTTATATTGTCTTGATATATCTCCAGTCCTCGCGATTAGAAAGAATGGACTAGGCTTGAATCTTTGCAAGTATTGTACACAATATTTTTTTAGTTTACTGTGGACAGACCGCTACATTCCACGTTACTGACTTGAGTGTTCTTTTTCTTTCACAGACTTGCAGTTCAGCTCCTACAATCTGTTACGAGCCCATATGTACAGGAAGGGTCAATGGTCGATACCAAGATTCCACACACGAATGTCGACGCTTCTTTCAATGTCACGGTGGAGCAGTGCGTGATGTGTTTGGTTGTCCATTAGGCCAACTCTACAGCGGTCGGGCATGTCTCAACGCCAACGATGTTTCCTGTCCGAGCCCGGACACAACAGCAGTGGCCAAAATAGTCCCTTCTTCCAGTCAAGCATTTCAGTGCTTCCAGAGACCTGACGGCTATTACGCAGATCTGGAATCCGGGTGTAAGAAATATTTCTTGTGTAAAGGTGGTGTGCGAATGACAAGTTTGCAGTGTCCAAATAATTTAGGTTTTGACGGTCGTCAGTGCGTTGCTTCCTATTCGTGCAGTGACAAAGAACATAATAATTCGTGTGTTGACGCGACGAACGGTTATCATACAGATCTCGCTTCGGGGTGTCGCGATTACTATTATTGTATGGAGCAAAGAACGATTATGCGCCGAACATGTCCTGAAGGAACGCTCTTCAATGGCAAAATGTGTATCCCATCTGCGTTATTTACGTGCCCTACTACACCGATAATTTTAGCTTCCACCGCGTCAGCTATTCGAAGTAACCTGTGCATGGGACAGAAAGACGGATTCAGAACAAACTACGCGACAGGCTGCAAGGAATACGTCTTCTGCTCGGGACAGCGCATTGTTTATAGAAGCACTTGTGAGAGTGATAAAGTATTTGATGGGAAAACGTGCGTGGAATCGATTAAGTTTTTGTGTCAAGGACCTGAATTATCTTCAGACTGTGCAGCTCTTGAAGATGGCTTCTACCAAGATCGCTCCTCGCATTGCCAGAAATACTACTTTTGCACAAACGGGTATAAAACTTTGCTCACATGTGATTCTAATCAGGTTTTTAACGGTGAGAAATGCGTTAACACTGAAGACTACCTTTGTCCTAGTCTAGAGCCAGACTCGTGTTTCGAGAAACCCGATGGCTACTATCAGGACCTTTCGTCCGGTTGTAGAAGTTATTTTTACTGTTCTAACGGACTAAAAATCACGTATGTGTGCTCAGGAAATTTCGTATTCAACGGGAAAGAATGCGTTGACCCTTCAGCATACGAGTGCTCTTTCTCATCCAAAGACTGCCAAGGCAGAGCCAATGGTTACCATCCTGACGAGGAATCTGAGTGCAGAAAGTACTTTTATTGTCTCAACGGGGACAAAATCACAACGCTTACATGCGCTGGAGTGAAAGTGTTTGATGGCAGACGTTGTGTTGATTCGTCTACGTTTCGTTGTCCAAATACCATGAAAGACTGCGTTGGTCGACAAGACGGCTACTACCCTGACTCCGCTGCTGGATGCAAAAGCTATTACCTGTGCACGGAACAGAAAAAGATGAAAGTGTTCTATTGTCCTGATGATCAAGTATTTAACGGCGAGAAGTGTGTGGATTTCAGAAGATTTTCTTGTCCTGATTTCAATAAGAATACTACCTCTCACGTTGTCAGTTCGGATTGCAGTAAACGTGGCAACGGTTTTTATCAAGACTTTCAGTCAAACTGCCATAACTATTTCTTTTGTATAAACGGCATGAAAACTGTTTTAACATGTCCTGGTAATGAGGTATTTAATGGTCAATTGTGTGTAGATTCAAGCACGTATGACTGTCCTCCCGTAACGCCTGCAGTATGCAAACACAAAACAAGCACTGAAGGCGGTGCGATGGGATGTGAAAAATATTCCTCTGACAATGGTTAAATATATTTATTTTACACTTTTTATATTGGTTGTTGTCTTTATTATTATTTACTTTCTCCAAGACAGAACTTTCGAAGGATATCTCATGGTAATAATACAGGGTGCAGCACGTAAAACCGGCCCGTCGTAATATCATGGTATATTGCGTTTTTGGCCACAATTAAATTATTCTCCGCTTTCTACCAAGAGATGGCGGGTCGAGACACGTGAGATACGTGTCCTGCAGGTGCACGTGTAAGGCAGCTGCAGCCGCAGTCAGTGGAACCTGTCCAAACCAGTTGAGAAAAAGGCCTCGTTGTGTGAAGCCCGGGTGAGTGTGTGATAATGCCGTATTCCATACCCGAGCGTGTTGCCATTGTTGAAGCGTTCATTTGCACTGGATCTTTTGTGAAAACAAAGAATTTGTTTCAGGAGAAATTTCCAGGACGTTCTGTGACAGCAAAAAGCACCATCCAGGAATTGATTGAAAAATGGCGGCGTACAGGATCTGTTCAAAATGCTCCCAGGAACAGACCACCACCTGTCTGCACACCTGAATTAAAGAGGCAGATGCAGAGCATAATAGCAAGCAGTCCTCCTAATTCAACCAGGCAATTGAGTCAACAGGTTCCAGCGAGTGAGAGAAGTTGCAGACGTCTTTTAAAGGCGCTGAAGTTAAAACCGTACCGGACAAGTGTTGTGCAACAACTGAAAGAGCCTGACCTGCAGAAGAGGGCGCATTTCTGTTCATGGCTGTTGAGAAATGTTGCCAGTGGGTTTCTGGACCTACTAATGCTCATCATGAGTGACGAGGCGTGGTTCCACCTGTCTGGGTACGTAAATTCCCAAAACAACTGGTATTGGTCGACAGAAAATCCACACGCAACCCACCAGGGACCCTTGCATGACGAGAAGATTGGTTTCGCCACACGCGTTATGGGGCCCATATTCTTTGAGACCACAGTCAACAGTGCCGTGTATTTGGGAATCCTGGACATTACATTGCATTTTATGTGTTGACTTTGTTTAATCATTGATTATGTTTATCTTCTGATGTCTTATGAAGGGACGGGCCGGTTTTACGTGCCGCACCCTGTAAAATGTAAAAATAATAGAAAACGACTGATATTAGTATCGAATCCATCGGGATCGCTGAGAAGAATAGCCGTTTAAGTTCAAGTTCAGCCCCATCGGCATATTTTATTCACCCCGCACCAACGGGCGAGCAATCAGCTAGTATATATATATATATATATATTAATACCAGGTGGTTACAATTGAAATGACACTACTCACAGTGGTCCAGTGCGGGAGGTAAAGAACATATCATATTGATCCTTGCTAGATATGCTAATGAGATAATGTGGAAGCGATTTACGCTGCGACAAAAACTAGTTCCTATTTTCTCCACCAGACGAAAATGTGGTGCTTAATAAAGTTGTTCACATTACCCACTTTTCACGTGTTTGATCTTTCCTGCCTACTTCATGATCTTATTCGTACATTCTGTACCATTTCCACGTGTTGATTGCTTGTACAGCGCCACATTTTCGCCTGGTGAAGAACATATAAACTAATTTTTGCCCCGGAGTAAATCGCTTCCGGATTGTCTCATTAGCATATCTATCAAGTATCACTGTCATACGTTCATTACTGCCCACACTAGGTCACTGTGAAGACACACTCCCGGTTACTTACTTCCCTTCTCCCTGTTGACACTTTAGTGTTTCCTCCGATTTTAGTAACGCTTCCACTTTCATGACCTGGCTACACTGTTATCTATCTATGGTAGCCTAGCAACTCCCAAGTTACCGTTTCCTCCCTACTTTCTTTTTTTTTTACTTCTTTCTATGATCATACCTTATAGGCGAAAGCTAGCCACTCTTCTACTTGTTTTTTTGTAGGTCTATACTTATTCCCCAGGTCTTATCGCAACTTTTCCAGATATATGAGAGTACAACATTGTCTGATGAAACGTGATATTCCAAAAATCGCGAGATAGAACTAAAAGTAAACCAAGAAGGAAATGATCAGAATCACCAAAATCTGGTAGGTCTCAGTCCAGAAGCGTTTAAATGAAAGCTGTAAAAGTGTGATAACTAATAACTGAGAAATAAAATACGTTTATACACTAAAACCTTGTTTGTCCCGAACGATTTTCAATTCGTCAGGTTCAAAATACCTGTACAGCTTATATAAGTGAGCGCGTCTAATTAATCCTCTGCAGTGTTGTCCTCAATTTATTAAAATAAATTTTGTCTTTAGTAAAGTATATAAAGTTTTGTTATTGTATTTTTTTTATTCGCAGGCACTTATAAGATTTAAAGTTCGTAAATCTGGTTTATCCGGAATGTGTCCGGTCTCATCACAAATATTGAAGTTAAAAACATATCAGCTAAGTTTGTTTAAATTTAAAAAATAAATTTTACCCTTGTACCTCCATTTAATTAACTGCAGCAATTAAATTTATTTTATCTAAGATGGTTAATAACTAGTACAAGACTTGTGAAACGTGAGAGGTTAAGATTGAAAGCTATTGCTGGCTACTTGTAATTTTACTGTATAATATGCAATTTTGTCTGCAAAACAATACCCCTCTAATTAACCCCTTATTGTCTGTCCTTGTCACCAACAGAGAAATTCACTCACTAAGTACTTTTCACCTTCCTTCCCAATGGATCGTCAGGCGAACAACAATACTATAGGTGCATGCAAGAACTTGATAAGTGACATTAAAAAAAATGACTAATTCTCCCAAAATACTTTACAGGTACCCAGCTACGTTCTTTAAATAAGCTGTCCCGAAACAATATTAGGTTGCCCAAAACATGGCGTTTCTGTATAATTTCCCATAAGGCACAATGCTTTCGGTTTGTCTCAAAACTAGATAAATGTTACTTATCAGGTTTTTGCATTCAGACCACAGAATTACTGTATTTAATGTGTTCCTGTATGGATAAAATATGTGTACATGCATTTGAAAACGTAAATAAAGTAAGAAAGAGAGTACAAATATTTTAGAGAAGAGATTTTTGTAAGGGTTTGAACTTCACTGTCACTTAATAGAAAGACTTTCTCTCCTATACCCACTCCCGGCTTGAGCCTTCCCTATCCTCTCCACATCCCTATCCAAGCCAAAAGAAAGAGAGGCAGATGATGATTTGTGCTCTCTCAACAAATGTATTTCTCTTAAATAACTGTACTGATATGATTTACAATTTCAAATACAAGCACGCATAGACACACACACTTCCATACAATAATCTTTGTCGCCTGAAAACACCTTCCAAAGGCAGCTGAAAAGTACTGAGCGAGTAAATTTATGCACTGCTAAGGAGGAAAATATAGGATTATTTAAACAGTATTGGTTTACATATTTATTTTCTGTGCAGAAAAATCTTATGATTCAGATCCTTTCTGTACAGATGTACGAAGTTTCGCTATTAATTTTCGACAGATCATTTATTTTATTTTATTTTATTTTTTTTTTTTTTTTTTGGGGGGGGATCCAAATATTTCTCTACCCGTTTGTCTAGCGTCTAAACGAAAGCAGAGAGAAACTGAGTTCAGATTTGGGTTCCGAGAACTCAATTTTCCGGCCTCTTTTGATCTTGTAAGGCCCTCAATTTCCTTTGTGGTACTTGTGCAGTACACTAAAACCTCGTTTATCCGGAATTCGCTTTTCCGGGACGATTAAAATAAACAATTAAGTAATATATCGTCAATTTTAAAATATATGTACATTGTATACAAATAAGCGTGTCTAATTAATATCCCGCAGTATAGATGTGCAGTACTGTACAGTAAAATTTGCCCCCATTAAAATAAATTCTGTCTTTTGTAAAATAAACCACTATTGTTATTGTATTTCTGTATTTACAGGGGTTTATAACACGAAAAAAATTGTAAATCTGGCTTATCCGGAATCTCGTTCATCCGGAACGGGTCCGGTCCCATTAAGTCCGAATAAATTACGTTTTAGTGTATATGCTCTTTGTCTGTAAGGTAGACTAGCGCCAGGTTTACCAACCGCTTTCAAATTGGTGACACATGCACTTCTGTGAAATTCAACATATTCCACACAAGGGTTTTTCGATTTTCTTCACTTTTACCTCCGATACCCAGTACTAATATCCAGGTTGTTTCTTCTCTTTTATTGTTGGTGGATTTGAGTTTCTTTGTGGCCTTTAGGCAACTCTGGCCCGCGCCGGGATAAGGATGTTGAAATGTAGTCGATCAGAGCCTTCCTTGTACAACAGCAATGAACAAAAGTTCTGACGCATGTCTATAACTCACTTTTCTTATTGCAAAAATAAACATACGGAAATACTGTACATATTTGTTGATTTGAAAAGACATACACAATAACAGACGTACTTTTGGGCAAAATATTGTTCTGATATTTGGCTGAAGAAGGGTGATATTTGAAAAAAATATAACTTTTCGTTCGCAAAAAAAAAATAAGTCCAAAAATCTCACCAAGTTGTACAGTTCCTTCGCTTTATCCCAGAGAGGGATATTTTCGTAACCCAATGGTAACTATTTATCCTAATTTTAATAGGTGTTCATCTCTGCAAATTTGGAAATTATTCTCTCGAGACTTACGTCCAAACTTTTGCCCACAGCTGTACCATCCCGGCATTTGCCTCGTGTGACACGAAAAACCTGAGCCAGTATGATCGGTCGCTGGCATTGTTCCCAGGAACATCTGACTGCTAAGTCAACGCATCCTCGATTTTCCAATTAGTAAAGTAAAGATGTTTGCAGTGACGAAGCACAGACGGATAAAAATGGAACGATGATATTCAGTTATAAATTCGTTAACCATGGAGTTGTACGATAGGATATCATTCCTCAATGTTCCTACCATTTGCTCATGGATGACGTTTAATGCGAAGATCATCACCAGCTAATAAATCCCAGTTCATTCCCACTTTTTTGTGTCATTACAAACACATCTTTCGTTCATTAGAACTAAAACAGAGCCACGGAACTCGACACATCGCTACACAGTTATGCAAAAATTTACACGCAATAATACATGGTGTCTAGTAAATTTGTGACTTGAAATGCTCTGAGTTTTCAAAGATATTTTTTTCCAAATTTCTTGAGTTCTTGGTCTAGTGGAACATGTAAATAATATCCAATAACACAGTTTTAAATCCAATCACCACCCAGCATCTTGTACATTATTGGTACTTCACAAGTGAAAAAAGATAATTTCTTTAAAACGGAGGATTTTAACACATTGAAAAAATCTGGTTAGCAGTGGGAATCGAACCCACGACCTCCGCCTTGCAGGGGGAAGTGCTCTTACCAGCTGTGGACAGGTCCACCTCATAAATTATACTTTCCCTGAGTATTCCAGGTTTTTCCAGGGTAGTAGACACCCTGCAATACTACGGCCATGAGCATATTCAACGATACACTTTAGGAAGAGCTGGTGATTTTTACTGCACAAGCTACCAAAGCATTTTGTGTCCTTAAGTTCATCTTCTGTCAACCATATTTCGTTTCTCGTGTAATAGTAAATCTTGTGTTAGATTTATAACATAACGTCCCTCAACGAGCACTTATTTCCGGTAGCAGCTTTCAGGACTTTATTCTAAATACTCTCCTCGAATTGAAAGTATGAAGCTGAATAAAACCGTGTGTTCGATTTGTACGCGAGATGGTTGCGATTTCTCTCTCCCTGAAAAATCTTCCCTGGCTTTTTTGAACGATACATGCCCCTAGTTTGGGATATGAACAGGGCTAAAATATGGTATTCTAAACGTATCAATATGTATATATTTTTTTTTTCCTCGCTGAAAACTGTGCAAATCGAACACACACTGGGAAGAACCTGCTAGGGTGACCAGCAGGACGACTCAAATCTGCGTGTTCTCAGTACTTATTCGAAGGGTCGGGGCCAGATTCGATATAATTTCTGTACGAAATAAACGGACAAGAAAGTATCAGCTCTTTGCATCTGCAGAGGTGAAATAAATCAAATAGTATGAATGATTCCTTAACGATCCTGCTTCTGTATCAGAAGAAATAAAAAGCAGCTAGATAAGAGTATCTGATTCATAAGGACTTCCGCAATAACGAAACAGAAGACACCACGATTCTGGCGAGTCAAATTATATAGGCTTTAGACTTACCTATTCTGTACTCTAACCTGATTTTCGCTCTACGTTTAAGCTATTATAAAGAATTCACAATACCACGCTCCAGAAAGTACATTTTCTTTCACGCTAAAGATATGTTACTGCACAATTAATAGTGCTTCAGAATAGACAGAAAATATGGAAATCCACTGAACCGAATTTTGCTATTATTACTCGCGGATTTCATTGGTTAAAACGGATGTCATGCAGCTTTCACAAAGCTTGTATACTGCAGTTCAGTAAAATGAAGCCCTTTCAGCCTCACTCCTTAGGTGAAACAAAGCGAGACAACGTACTCAAAACAGATGGGACACATTGTAACGTCAATTCATACTTGGAATAAGAGCTGTGAGGATACTTTGTGATACACAACATTACATTTAAATTATACTTTTCTTTATTCTAAGCTAGCAGCCGATCTACAAGCACGTGTTTCATATAATACATGTGCTGCGGAAAATTACAAAGCAATTACATACAAAGTAACCAAAAGATAAAAGTTATTTTTATACATTCGTAGCCTCAATGTACAAGGAAAATCAGTAGTTTATAACCAGTAATTGACACAAAAGATATTATATACGTAACATATAAAATATGGAAGAATTTTCTGACTTTTATTTCAATGATAGATACATTGTAGTGCAAAAGTACTTTATTTATTCTTTAAAACAAATTTTCCCTCACCACTATTTAGAGTGATTAATGTTAATAATTGATCGTCATAATTGACTAGACCAGTATATACAGTTGGAAATTATTTTTTTCTTCTTTTGTGAAGGCAATAGTATGCATTACGATACGACCTTCAGTTCAGTTAGAAGTACATCTTCTGGTCCACGTAAAATACCATCCTTTACCATTGGGGCATTACCGATATTACAAGGAGCTACACAGCTATCCTTATTTATTGTCAGAAGGTGTTAAATAATTTCTTTTATTACAATATATTTATAGATGTTGCCTCTTAACGCAGGCACCTAAAGTCAATACCACGTAGCTTCACCGGGTTAATAATTATATACAGGCAGATCATCCCATAACAGTTTTATATTCTGCATAATTTATAAATAATATATCAAATTACAATTTCTCTCTTTCAATTACATGCCCAACTTTTCTGATTCAAGAGCATGCCAATAATATTATTTATTTAATATATACTTTTTTAAGGAATTCAACTTACTATACATATAAAATATATCTCTAACTCTGTGATAAGTAGTAGCACTTTCATTTTCATCTCGGATGGCACTTACTGAAAGTAGATCAGATTGACTAGTAATCAGCTGTTTCAATGACGTAATGCCAAGTTCTTTCTTGAGTACTCACTTCTCTTAACTTGTGTTATCTCCACATACATGATTCATGATTAATGTTCGAGTATCTGTTTATATTCTTAACTTGCAA
>JAGDQP010071901.1:0-10579 GCA_022664845.1 Lepisma saccharinum | reverse complement strand
CTTGCCCGCATAATGTAACCGTGTTAGGAAGCTTGGCGGGAGACGACCCGTGGGTTGCCAAGAGGACCAAAGTGAACCTCTTGCTGAAACAATACTCTTTAGCAAAATTTAGAAAATGAAGAAACGATAAAAGTTGTGCAAATCTAATACAAGCAAGCAAAAAAAAATGTAACGGGAGAGGAGAAATCTGAAGTAATTGAATTTCTGTACAGCTGCTGCTTACTTCTATAAACACTTTAATGTGAATGGAGAGAGCTAAGAAAACGCAAAGAACCGGTTACAAGTTTGAATGAACCAATGCAAATGTCTTCAAAATATTGTTTTAAAAAAAATATGGGCATATTTTTTGTAACTACTCTTGTCCATTGTTGTACTTGATTTTATACTATAAAGTAGTCACGACTAGTGATGACAGATAGTACGAGCGAATGGAGTCTGTCTAAACGGTACGAAGGCAGTAGTAAATGCATTTCTCTTCAGTGAACTAATCTTGTCCATTGTTATACTTTTGCACTCGGTTCTATAGTATAGTGACGAATAGTGACGAGGGCGAATGGTCTCTGACTAAACGCTACGAAGGCGATGCACAGTGCGTCCGATTCCAAAAAATCTGGCCAAAAGTAAAAAACACCAGTGAATGATCTCAAAATCTGAACCCGTTTTTTTTTTTTCGCTGATTACGAATCTGAAGTCAGAGTTGCAAAATTTAACCCTCTTAACAACATTTTAGCGTATACTCAAATGATAATTGTTTTTAATGAAATATGATGATGCTTTTAATAAATGATTCCTGATTGGATTTTGGGCGACCATTTTGAACGCAAGATGGTGACTTTTTCAACATATTGATATATTTACCTAAACTACTCGTGATGATACACTTTTATGGCAAAATTCGTTTCTCTAACTGAAACGGTGTGGAAAATGTGTTTTTTTTGGTCCGCCATATTGGATCTAAGATGGCTTCTTTCGAAACATTTTGTAATATTTTCTTAACGTACTAGTGATCATGTACGTTCGTATCTAATTTGGTGTTTCTAGCTCCAGCGGTTTAGGCTCTGCACTCTATACAACAATAGGTTTGGCGGCAATTTTGGATCCAAAATGGCGACTTTTTCAGCATGTTGTAATATTTTCCTAAACCACTCGTGATAATACATCTTTGTGCGAAATTTCGTGGCTCTAGCTCAAACGGTGTGGAAAATGGATTTTTGGATCCACCATTTTGAAACGATTGAATAACAAACAGGGGCAACTTCGGGCAGATTCTTTTATATATATATATATATGTTGAAGAAAATACATTTGACTATAACTTAGAATAAGTCTGACAGTGGAGCAACATGGAGCAACATAACTTTTTCGTAATAACATATCGTATGTTAACGCTTTCAATTAACAAAAATCAATAACAATTATAGTTTCACTAATAATTGATATTTGATAAATTATGATTTCGTAACTTTTTTTATATATTCTACGTACTTTCAGACATTGGTTCCATTTTATTTGATTATGATCTGCTTCAATCTAAAGTTTTTGTACAAATTTCAACACGTGCGTCGTTTACTGCCTCAGCAACACAACGGATTCCAATCGAACAAAGGTAGCTTTGCGACTCCTATTCTAGGACAGGTAAAAGGAAATAAACACTTTGGTAAGTAATTTCTGATCATCACAGATGCACTGTAACCAACTTAAAATTTAAAAAACCGTAACTAGTTACTTTTTTCGGACTTTTAGCCAGCTTTCTTGAAACCGGCCGCACTGTGCGGTGCTGTTCGCCGCTAGTAAATTTACGTAATATTCGGTTAACTAACCTTGTCCATTGTTATGCTTTGGGACTCGGTTCTATAGTATGGAGTTTTGGGATATGCTTTTCGATCTTAATATCGAAGTACACAAAATAATCAACCTTGATAAAGGAATGATCAGCGCTAATGGGGTACACTGTCTCAGTGACCAACATCAACGTGGTGTTAGTAGCAACGGGAAATTGCATCCCTGGATGGAATTGTAAAGCCATCTTGAAGTGCTCGTCGTCGAAATAATCGTCTATTTCGAGCTAGACTGTATAGTTTGACGAAATTCCAAATGGATCTACGTTACCTTCCTGTCGCTGTTTAGGTAAACTTAATAAAGGATTAGAGCCGTATGATACAGAAGTGTTCATGCAGGAAATTTCCAGCGGAGGCTCAAGATAACTGTTACTAAATATAAAACCATCTGCGAGGTGCTAGACATACTAGTAAATTATGAAAATATAAAATAATTAAAATTTCATCAAATAAAAAGTGAGATTTTAGACGATGCCCGGCCAGAACAAATATTCACTGCAAGAGATTGCACGTACGAAAGATCATAAAAATACAAGCAAACCAGAGACAAAAAATTAACAATTAGTTTGTAATAAACGCAAAGATCTATAAATAGTCATGACACGGTGATCTTCGGATATTAGGGAAGTTCGTATTGAAGGCTGTCGGTAAGAATGAAGCTCTCTTATTATATGATTTCCTAAAGTTCAAATTGTATTAAATAGTTCTTGAGGAAATAAATAAAAGGTGCTTATAGTTAAAAAGATTTAAAAATTCTTATTTTATTCAATTAAGAATATGTTTTAAAAGTTCAATAGAAACTTTTAATATCAGTCCAGGGCATATAGCTCATGGATCAGTTCAAGGAAACATTTTTCTCAATTATGAAGAAACTGAAAATTGAAATGTGACTTATGACTTTGACCTCGCCCGAAAGAAATAGTAAAGAGAAGGTATGTGCATTTATTTAAATATTTACTAAAAATATTTTTTAACAAACTTTGGCAAAGTGCTTCGTGCCTTTTTCTTTTTAAAGTTGTCAGTGATAAGAGATGTGATTATTTTTAGTAATAAAGCACTCAATAAAGAAGTACTAAATATATAATTGTCAGCTATTATAATAATGTAAAGCTTCTTCTTCTTGCTATACTTCGTTACGTGGTTCTTAAGAGCAAATACGGCACCTATCGTCAACATCAGGAATATAGAGGTAGTATACACCGTCTACGTATCTGTAAGAAGAGAAAATGGAAAATAAGTATATGCTAGTATCAAGTTAAAATAAATAAATGAAATTATTAACAATTAAAATGGAATCTTATGTTACGTTAGAGAAGGCGTACGAATACATTTTTGGAACTTATCGAGTGACTATTGAAAAAAATAAGTTCGAATTTATCTTTTACGCATAACAGGAACCTTATGACACGAAATATTCATATTTTATATACAATTCACATATTGTGACGATGGAGTCCGTGCAATTATGCCACCCAAGTTACATCTTTATATAAATCTTTGGTAAACACACTCCTCTCTCTTCCTCTCTCCGTTTCTTCTACATAAGAAAAATTAGCAAGTAACGTTATTTCAAAATAAGCATTAATCCTCCCAGATTAAATGACAGAAAAATTTAATAAAACTGTTTGCTAAAAGATGGTCGAGGAAGAAATTCAAACAAAACAAACAGAAACGGAAGGATGTCAATACAACAGAAGGTGGAGAAGGAAGATTACTAGACAGAAAAGGGGAGAGAGAAGGAATGAGACGAAGAACAAGTAGAAATGTAAGGAAGAAAAAGTTACAAAAGGGAGCTAAAATCAAAGTGCATATATTTCTGGATATAGAAGAGTGAGATAAGTGCTATTCGTATAGTAGTTTGTGCAAATATTTCAAATGTGCAGACTGATGGTTTAGAAACTCATTCGTTCACTTTTAAACTTCCATCCAAAAGTGATCGACATTCAACGTAGTAGTTCAGAGTTCACCTTCGCCAAACTAGTAGATAAGGTTAAATATACCTACCTTTCCAACTTCTTAGAGAAAGTGATTTATGTATTTATTAAATTTCAGATACAGCTGGAATTGCCATCTTACACTGGAACTAAATAACACTGCAGAAAACTAAATAACATTAAATTTAAATATAAAAAGACAAATAAGTCAGCAAAAAAAATTTAAAAAAATACGATTATAATACACAAGAAATGTCAGTATTTGAATCAAGATTGTACATATTTACAAATCTATAGGATAAGGAGCGCTGCAGTATACTTAGCCTAGGCGTGGCGCAATGAAACAGGTTATTATTTCTTGTTATTCGCAAGGGAACACGGAAGTAAAACTTAGATCTCCAGTTCTAAGATTCCCGTTAAGTATCTTCTATAAGTACATCAAATCTGCCAGCTTGCGACGTGAAGAGGGAATGTGAAGGCCAAGAACGGATAATAACTCGGACTTGCTTAAGTTACGTACCGAAGGTATTCTTCTTTTAACTATAGCAAGAAAGAAGTTCGGAAAGGAATCAATCTGAGAAAGATTTCAAATACTAGCCATGTTCCAAATTGAGGAGCAATATTCAATTTTAGGGGAGATGAAGGTTTTGTAAACATACTTAATGAATGAAAGTGTAATAAATGAATTTCTATAAATGTATAGAGAAAACCAAGTAAGCGCATAGAACTGTTATTTATAGAGATCACGTGATCAGCAAACAATTTTGTTTCGTCAAATACCACTCCAAGGTCTTTTTCAGAGGAAACGTTGGCAATAGGATTATCTCCAATGAAATAGGTATATAGGATTTGATTCTTCGTTAAAGAAATAGTACGAAAATAAGATTTTGAGGGATTTATTTTCAAGTTCCACGCATTGCATCAGTCCAAGAGGTTAGCGATGGAATTTTGGAGATCAGTAACATCCTGTAATGATATGATTTATCGAAATAATTTATAGTCGTCAGCAAAAGGAGAATTAAAAACAGTAAAGGAAGTAAAAGAAATATGGGTCTTTTTGTAGACTTTGAACAATATCCAGCAAGATTTTGAATTCAAACAGTATCGAAACTTAATAGCGTGTAAAGCCACAATATTAAAACTGTGGTGATAAGTATGAACTCATGCGTTCTACATTTCAAAGTGCCCTTTATTTACTTTTTTCTCTGCGCTGGAATGTTTTCTCTAAGAGTTTCCAAATGTGTTAATTCAAAATAACATTACCATCGCATTGTACAGCAAATTTTGTATTGAATTGAATTTTTATGGCTCTAGGCAACTTTGGCTAAGACCCCTGAGGAAATTCAAGCGTTCTAATAACGAGGATGAGAATAAACATTGTGCGGGATAACCAAAATACTAGTTGAACTTTGCCTGGAGCGTTTAATAGAAATGATTTTATATTATTTTTCCGACGTTTGTGTTTACAAAAAATGTGCTTCATTATGGAGGCAAAGTAGGAAACGGGATATGAGTCTAATCACCAAATAATCATTGCGAAATTTATGTAATTGAAATAATGCTGTGTATGGTTCCTGAACATAGCTAGCACGAAGCTTATCCAGAATGTGGAAAATTACAAACGACTGTAAAGTCATCAACATTAAAATATGCTGTTTTAGCTCATAATCATATATTACTCAAAATTAGACACATACTCTTTAACAAAAATCACAGGTTCCAACGTAGGTGGGGAGAAGTTAGAAGTTTCAAGCGTCGTGTAGTGGAAGCAGAACTCCGAAATGAAAGGAAAACACGTTACAGCAACCACGTATCATAAAAATCTAGATGGTAGATCAACTCGAGAAATTTCAATTCAGATGGGATTTTGCAGTGATGCGTTTATAGAAAGTAAAGTTTTCCGTCTTTTCTTCCATCTTGCATTCGCATTTATAGTTTTGCACACGATTTTTGTTCAATATTCTGAAGAAAATGGCAAATTTTCACGGAAGTTTTCGATATGACACTTCTGACCACTTCCTTCTTAGCTTGTCACCAGCAACCCAGGGAACAAAGACTTAGTTCTAGTAAATAGTTAGGCCGGAAAGAACATTCCCGTAAAGTTAATTCACATTGAGATAATTTTGGGGTTTTACCGATCATAAATTTAGGTGTCAAATGCAAGTCTTTAATTTGAATGATACTTTTCTTATAGCAAATTCTGGCCTTGGGGGTCGATAAAAAATCGGTACCCACTATTGTAGCAAATTGCGTGTCCCCTAAAAGAAAAAAATGGATGGCAAACTTTTCTACTAGCAGCTTCATTCTCTGCCAAGCCACGTACACGCCTCTTGTAATATGCAATCTACGTTTTGCAATACCACACACCCTAATTGAAACAGTTTCAAATTTAGTATCCGGGCTCAGTTCAGATTCGCTTATTGCGGACAGGTTTGAGATCCACTATCCTCTACTATATTATGCTCCTTACTGCCTATCTTCGCATGAAATGTTGTCAATTTATTTTGCTTGCAAATTTTTGTTATTCTAAAACATTTGTGTTCTGGAAGTGAGGGTATTTTAGCGATTTGATTTTCACAGGGTGACTATGACCACCTCCTCTTACTGGTTTAAAGCCAATAATTGCATTTTCGAAACAATATCTGAATCCTTATCCAAACGTTTCTGATGCGTATTACACAGGCATCTGTTCATAGCAGAGCTTGAGCCTGCGTTATCTCAGGATCGGCCGTATCTATTCGGTCCTGAGCCTCTGTAGTTATTATTATAGGGATTGCCAATGCTTCTGTTTTCATTGTCTCTATAACGCCTATAGTTGCTATCGCTCCTAGATGTTTTACGGTCATTTCTGTCCTTAAATCTGACATTTCCTATATCTCTTTGTACAGTTAATTTTGTAACTGTGAGATCTAAATCGATTTGTTTTTCTTATTTTATTTCTGACAGATCTCTTCCAAATGTGTTGGGACCATTTGCAGCTGTGTACAGTCCGAGTGCGAGTTCATTCTCTGTCAGCATTAGGCGCTTCTTACCACCCTGCCATACTTGCTGCTGAGGGCCTCTTGGGTGAAAAATAGTAAGATTCCTCCTCAGTCATTACACAAAGTAGTACTGGCTAGTGGTGGGCTAAACTGTTATTTTTCAATAAATGTTATAACAATAACTGTTATTTTAATAACAGTTAAAAGTAACAATTTAAAATAACAATTCAATATATTTCTTTACAACTGGATTTCATGGATTCGTAACTGTAAAGAAGCAGTATGAGAGCACCATTTTTGGTTAACTTATGTTTGTAGCCAGTTATGTGTTTAGTATTAAATGCTAGATAAATATATAACAAAATGTATAACCTTCTACACGTGCCTTATTTAAAGTCCTGTTGAAACTGAAGGAAACCCTGAAAAACCTCAGTTAGGATACTCGGTCGTGGAGTTCGAACCCACGTGCCTACCCAATAATTATTTTATTTACGCCAGTATAGATTATCACCTATCCTATCTACAGCCATAAATGTAGACTTTAATATGGACCCAGGGAAATTTCAAAGGAGTCCGGCCTCCCTAGTTCCTGGAGGCACATTCACGTGGAGACATAGTAACTAAAGAGAAATGTTCAACTTCGGAACTTTCTTCACATTGTAAACTGGATTGTGAGTCAGTTTCCGATTCCTTTCTCATTGATTGTGGTTTGCCGAACAAACCATATCGTGGTAATTTGTGTCGAGAAACTACACGTTCCGGTCAAAATTTAATCCAGAGATTTCCCCATGATTTTGAATTTAGGAGGGTTCAATCTGGGGGTGTTCAGAGATCATACTTCAGTCTAGTGGTATTACACGTGACTATAGGATTATCCCTAGGCGGTCGTACGGGGTGATGATGTATATGGGTTCGGAGCCCGCTGGAGAAAATTTGGACTTGCAACACTAAGGTTAGGTGCTAAACTACTCGGGTTGGGATTCCGCCTAAGCTGGTAGTCTGCTAGTTGCGACTGCAGATTAAGAATTTTAATTGATCATGTTTAACAAATAAATATTTGCGCGTTTCGAATTGCTGAAGCCTACTTTTTAAAACATTTACCGTTTGAAAATCTTCAGATGCAACTTGATCAAGAAATTCCTTTGATAGTCCTATAGTCAAATGGTATATACATTTTGGCAACTGCATGTCTTGATCAAGTTCATCTATGAGCAGCTCTTTATCCATTATAATAACAGCGGTCTAACATCCGAACGTTGCATCCTGGCAGCTATTCCTTCTTTGCCTAGAATTTGATGTCTGGGTGGACGTAGGGTACACATGTATATCATATGTCATACCATTCCATGCTGTATCCTTCATCAAGTTTATCTAAATCTGTAAAGAATGGACTTTAAACATGGGCCGAGGAGAAGATTTTTCGATTTGTCACCATCCGTTTATATCGCTTCTCAAATCAAACAATGGAATGAAATCATTAAATGATTCTCCATCACGGTAAACTGGAGGATTTACATATATTTCCGGGGGTTCCCGAAGTTCCTGCGCCGTCGTCTCGGTCACCTGCCATGCTAGGAAGCCAGTAGGCATATATGAAATCCGTAACAGAGCTATAACTCAGATCCTAGTGTACAGAAATCTTTGAAACAAATAAATGTTAATACCATAGTGCATGTGCGCAGTCACGTCGTGATGCTTCTGAAATCAGGGGCGTATCCGAAATACCTCTACGGGGGTCAACTTCAAAATTTTAAATGACAACAGGATTTGAATTTGTCCCCATTGAGACAATCACTAAATTTTTAAAAACATTTAGAGGAAACGGTAAGTTAACTGTTAACATACCAATTAATTCTTGTAATTGCCAAACATTACGAGATATTAAACAATGTTTCAACTGGAAATTGTGTAAAATTTCATGTGGTATATTGAACCACTTTTTTGCCATACACCTACCCCAAATGTTCCCACCCCATGATTGAAACTGTTATAATGGTTAAAGGCGGACTTGTATCATATTGCCATTACAGGAAAATCTACTTAAGTATACTTCGTAGGTGTGGGGGTATTAGTGATTGCACTATGTATAAGACAGTGTTGTTAGTATTTCAACATTATTAAGAAAAATATTATGCAAAAATTGACAGCAAGTAAAACCTTTTTATAATTTGAGATCATTGTCTGAACGGTAAACGTAATTATAATAATTATTACTTGTCATCAGGAGTAATAGCAATCGCAGCACTTGGAGCTTCAGCAACAGGACAGGCAAAATGTGGAAAGTCACTATCCGGGCATTCCTCTGGAACGTTACAACAATTCTCTTGATCTGTTTTATATCCTACGTAGTTTTGGTCCTCATTGTTAATAGCATTGACGTAGTAACAAGCAGGCTGCGCGTGAAAGCAAGCACCATCCCCTGAAACGAAACGTAGATTTACTTCATAGAACCCGTACTTTCAGCTTCTTTTTAAATAAGAATCTTCAGATACTTTTTTTGAAAATCGTTCCAAATGCCTTCAAATAGCATGCATCTTAATACAGGTACTTTCGTTCAAAACTCCCAAATTTTATTAGACTACGGGACTAAATGTATAAATAATACATAAATGAAACTAACGACTACATCAAAAGATTATTTTATATCGTAAGCGCACATGAACAATCTTTACATGTACTCGATTCGTTCCACGAACAACACCCATGAATGTCAGTTCTTACACTAACAATTTTATGAAGAATCGCGGCTCCTATATATCGAAGGTCAATCACTGTAGCCTGAAACATATGGTCCTCACGTAGCCCCAAAGGAAAGAATCCAGAGGCGTATGATCTGACAAAAGAGGTGGCCACCAAATTGAATAACTCCATTCAATCCAGCAACCTGATAAGGTGTTATTGAGAGACTTTCAAACATGCAGACTTTAATGTGGAGAAACTCTCACATAGTTGGAACGTAATGAAAGGCTGGAGATCGACAACCTGCGAGTACATAAACTGATCCAATATACGTTCACTTACTACATCGTTATTGAAGAGAAATGGTCAAATATTCTTGTACTTCATTAGACCATACTAAATGATTAAGTTTGGGCTACGATGAACAAATAATTCTTTGTACGCGTGTGGATATTGCTGTCCCTGGAACTACATATTTTGGAGATCAACAAACCCTGACAAGTGGAAAATAGACTCATGTTGAAACAAGATTATTTGAAGGTGGTGGTGATTCGTGCCACTGTTGTGGACTCTTCATGCCACCAAGGGCTGCGTAGTCAACAAAGTATTGACCCATATCCTAGAGTAATTTTCTATCGTTTGATCCTAACTTTCGTCAGCATGCCTTCGTTATCATTGAATTAAATATTGGAGATTTAAGCTGAAGGCAACGTGTCATTCTCTTAGAAACTTTGTGTTGCAAACTTCTTCCTTACTCACACGTTCTTGACAATTGTAGTCCACTTTCACTTGGAAAGTTGAAAAACCTACAGGTACAAATTATGCAAAAGAGACCAGGAATAAGTTGCAAAAAATATCTTAATCTATATTTAAGAGTTGGACATTTATTGTCAGAGTTACACTCAGCCAGTGTGTAAATTAAGTCTGTTGCTTGAGGCACAAATAAACTACAACTTAAGTACTACTTTTCGTACATAACTAAAACTCGCCCAGTGTGTATGTTCGTCTGCTAATTGCGTTGGGCAACGTCGGAATTCCGACCAAATTTGAACACTGCACATGCCCTGTGATAGTTAACAGTTCAGTTGCTGTTCGCGAATAAATCATGAAGGGAATATGGGTATAAAACATCATAAACAAACAATTA
>JAGDQP010071900.1:0-10579 GCA_022664845.1 Lepisma saccharinum | reverse complement strand
CATAAATAAGGGATATTTCAATTTCTTCCAAGTTATAATTTTTCTTTTTTCTCAGAATGCTCTATGAATCGTCTTGATTTAACTTATTTGTAGTTCATAGCAAAAGAAAGATTTAACTTTCTCTAGCAGTTTGTTTCAGTTTATGTAAAAGACTTCCAAAATTCTTACAAATCTGTCGTCCGTAACTACAATAAAATAACATTACATCGAAGCATTTCGTTTTTCACACGTAATAGCTCTTACATGATTATAGGTAACTTAAAAATAATGAAAGATTTACGTTTATGGTGAAAAGCTATCCCAAAACGATATGCCACATGACCCTCTTCCTACTTGAAAATTTTGACCTGAATCCAAGAAGGCGGACTTCAAGATGGCCGCCATGATAATGCTATACAAAATTAGGTTGGTCTCTTCCTCTAGTTCCATTATCCAAGATATCTTTCAATTCCCTTAAGCCATTTCTAAATTGCAAGGGTTTATTCCAGATTTTCCCCATATACTATGTATTGTAAACGCATTCAAAACTTTGTCTATTGAGGCACCATTTAATATTATTCAATGGGTTTAATTTTTTTCCTGGCTTAATTTGTTCCCATATGGAACTATTTTATGGGGTTCGTCCAAGTAAATTGCTAAATTTATTTTTCCCATATAAATAAGGACCACCCTAATATATATATATTGCACACCACATGTGGAAGTTTGACATATTTTCTTCACTTTAAAGGAATTTTAGCAATGTGTTTACATAATCCTGCATGTGCAAATATGAAACAATATTCAGTTTTCAAATTTGTATTTTCTATTCCTTACCTTATCTAATGTGTCCTCTTAAGGGCTTGCCATACTTTTGTGTAAAGGAATATAAATTGTGGCTGAATTAATATATATTTTCTATATAGCACAAGATATTTTCTATATAATACGATGCATTTTGTATGTAATTTTGCTGGTGCTGCTTTTGATACTAAATTTTATCTCCTTTCTTTGTAATACCATTTATTTTATTTTAATGCTAGAATCTGTTAAACTAATTCCACACATTTTGAGTAAATTTAGAACTTTAGCTTATAATACTGTATATTTTATGAGTAATTTTAGGAATGGTACGTGCAATACCATATATTTTATTTGTTGATGCCAATAATTGTAGGATATTTTATTTTCATGCATAAGAGGTATTAGAGCTGCCGAATATCTCCTTTCGTAAAGAACGTTTCAATATGTTAATTTTATATTGTAAGTTGCGAGTGCTAAGTACATTATAGAATACATTGATATATGTACATTTTTCTATTTTCCATTAATCATATTCAGTAGTATACAGAGATTTATTTAAATCGCATTTCAATATTCGTTGCTGCTGCTATCAAGGTTATTAAATCTATTTCTATTATTAGTAGTTATTAAAAAGAAACACAACAACAATCTCCTGATTTTACAGGTGGTATTTTTCGGGACAATACTCATGCAATTCACAATAATATTGTACGTCGATACCATTTCTCTTCCAATATATTGATGCATAATAGTAATATGTAGCGAAAGAACGATTGGCTATTTTATTTGTTGCATCCCTGTATATACACACATGCAATTTCGTGATATGAGACGTATTTGTAAGTATTTATATTTGACATTCAGTTCTGAATAAATCTTAACTAAATAATTTCACGTTTATCTCATGTTTTCCAAAGTAATAATAATAGCACCTATATATTAGAGGTTGGGGCCTGATGTTTTCCTCAGGACTATCTATTCCATTGTTCAGTAAAATATACTGCTAAGTTTAATTATTCGAACGAATAATCAGCGTAAATTCCGGGTATCGTTGAGTCTCTTAAATAGTATTACACGAGACACATTTGTATTATTAGTGTTTTGTTTTCAGTTCTAAATAAAATATTTATATTGTTCTGTTGTTTACCAACATAACATTATCAAGAATTAGTATGTTTACTACACCAAAAGGACGCAAATCAACACTTAAATTGAATAATATATCAGTATTATTCTTATGATATGGATTTTGCACGTGTTGGAGATAAACATATGTTCGATTAAGAAATGTAAATAATTTAAGGTGCTTAGTGCACAAATGGTGTAATTACATTTTTGTTATGCTTTTTGTATTCAAATTAATTAAAGAGCAAAGATTTATGTGCCAAAATATTATCTTAAATTCCTTCAATTGATAGTATGACAACAGTGCAGGAGTTACCATGTAACTTCATCTTGCGGTCCCTTTTTCTATGGACATGTGTGTGGGTTACAGCATTTCTGCAGCAATCTCCTCATATATCATATGAACAGTGTCAGGAACCAGTTGAGTTTATTTGGATTCTTACAGGTTGAATACATTAATGGTATATTGTTTTTGACGTCGATAAAATTTATACTGACTATAGGAAATGGAAAATTCATGTTAACACTTCTTATCTATATCCGTAGAATTCTAACTTGTTTCATTATTTAAGTTTCAATTATTCAATTACGATACTTAGATATAATATACTCAGCCTAAACAAATCAACAAGCCTTGAGTTTCCTAATAGTTTAACGCCTCGCTTGTGACGTTATATTTCTAAGTGACGTCATGCTCTGGACGAAGAATTTGTGGTTATTTTGTTCTTTTCTTTCTTTGTGGCATTCTGTGGTGAATACTATTCTCTATCATTTATTCTCTTATTCTATTTGATGTCCAAAACAGTTTTTTGTGCGAATAAGAAGCTAAATCTGCTGGATTTTGCCAGTCCGCCTCGTCTGGTGTGTTACAGCAGCACAGCATAGCAATCAAATTATGGGCAATATTCGTCGATATTAGCCCAATATTGGATATTGTGTGCTGCTAGCCTTATTATCTATATAGTTAGAGATCCAAGGACGCTCAATACAGGATATGTTTCTAGCCATCTCTTGTCCAGCAAAAGAGTGAAGCCAAAAGACAACTGAGCATTGACTAAGGTGGCACACCTAATTGGCTAACAGATAAGTACAGAGCTTGCCGCCATCTTTGTTAGACAATAAAACATTTTTGATTAGAGGAAGTCGACTAACTGGGCGGGGCTAAGCTGTGACGTTTAGCTTGATGTTCTTGAAGAAATAGCATATTGCGTATTAGGACATCCTTGTGGAGATTATACTTGTCAGTCATGTAGATAGTCCCTCTTGATGTCAAGGCATACATCGATTATTAAAGAACATTTGGTACCGATTATGTTCGAAAAACCGATATTTCATTGAATCGATTATTACGTAAAATACAACGATAGATATGGAGTTAAATTCGAGTTATTCATCTAATCATATTATCTGTTATTTTTTTTTAAATTAGTAAAGGACAGTACTATTCAAGGAATTAAAGAAGATTGTCTATTCATGGACGAAAACAATGACACCAATACAATGCTAACATATTGCACAGAATATGTATTAAAGAATATTTTGATTGGAAAATTATATGTAAAAGTACTGTGGAAATATAGATTAGCTTATTGTTTGACTTTTGTTTACAACTAATCTTTCGTGATAACAAATTTCCGGATATTTGACGCTTGATTGTATATTAAAATATAATTTCTTGGAATCCATGGTTAAAGAATGTGAGTTACAGAGAATAAATAAAACAAAGTACGAAGGAAAATAGAATAAACTAATTTGAATTCTTGTTTTACATGATATTAAATTGTTTAGTAATAATAATAATATAATTAGATTTGTCTATGCCTTTATATTAGTCTATTTATTCTTTATTGTAGTTTCCTTTTGTGTAAAATTATTGTGAGAACATCTGCGAAATTAAACACTAGTCATAATCATAATATTGAGGTGGAGAAAGTCTCTCCACAATATCATTGTGAAAGAAAATACTGTAGAATTTGAAGGTGTTATAACAATTTTCATCGTATACGCTATAAATTCATTAAATAAGCTTAGTAAATATGTGAATATTTATTTCTTCACGAGTTGCTGCTATTTTGAATATTCTACTTATATTGATTAACGAAAATAGCTTAAATGTATTTTATATTATGCATATTCGTATACGATATTGGTATTCGTATTTGTATACGACATTCGCATTCATATTGAAGTTCTATATTCGTTGGCATATCCCATGGAAATTTTTACGTGGCTTTCCTAATTAATTCTTCAACAATGTAAGGGAATGCGCTGTACCTTGAGATACTGCAGTACATTAATTCTCTCTCTGTCTCTAGAATTAATGTATTGCATCTTCATCACATATAAAACCACAAGAAGTTCCTCACGAAAGGAAGAAAGTAAATATTGCCAATGGACTCTCAAAATATGTGGTAATCATTCTTCGTCAAATTGGCGATTAAAATTTCTAGATTTTACTTATTATATTGAACATTGTTTAATATTTGCGTTTTCGTGACCTCTCCGTGCAAAACCTATTCGAGTTTTGATTTATTTATTGAATATTTACGTTCTAAATGAGTTGGCGAATCTCTAATATTTGGATCTACAGTTTTAGGTAAAGTTGAATCCGAATTGCCTTTTTCAAACCCGCCTTACAGGAAACGAGCGCAATTACTTCCCGGTCATTCCGAAGTTATGTATTCCTAATAAAGTAAGCGTTTTTAATAGAACGTGATAAACAGGCAACGTTTCTACACAATGGTTTTCCAGTACCAAACAACAACAAGCAGTTGAATTGTATTTTCGTTTCAATGTTGAACTTTTATAATATTAATGACATTATACAAGACATCTCAATTTCTGTTAGAATCCCATTATACAAGACATCCCAATTTCTGTGTGAATCTAAGCCTCATCAACTGAACTTACGTAGTTAATTGTAATGTGAGTTAACCTTCATGTCAAGTAGTATCTCCAGAGTCTACCGTATTTCATCCTTCGTTTTGGTTTCGGAAAACTAAGGCCCCATAGATTTCAGAAATGATTTCCACAAAAAATGTTAATGTATGTTTATCTGTGCTTTTCTAACGTATTATTATCTGCAAGAGAAGATATGCTCCTAAGAGGGCTCACAGCTCTCGTTAAGTGTCATCTTGGAGAGAACACATGTTTCTGGGTTAAACTTAAAATAACTGTCTAATGGAACTGTTTGTGAAAGTTCATTGTTGATGGCAGACAAATGTTCATGTTCTCTTTTCAACGCTCATTTGCTCTGCATATGGAAAGTATTGCTGTAGTGAATTTTTCTTTTAATTTTTCATTTCTAATAAATATTTATCTAATTGACATGCATCATTGTATTGCAAACTTCAATATAAAAATTAAAAAAGAAACGTTTAATGACAAAAATATGTTCGAATTGTGTAAATTGAGCACTAAAATCATTTAACAAGATGCACCGAATACGAGTGCGCTGGTTGCAATTATAGAATTGGAGCTAGGTAGCCACTGAGTTTTGTTTTCGAATATACCCAAGTTCATTCGTACGGTCAAAATCGATAGAAACCTTTCAAAACTCCAATTATATTCTCCCAATTTTGACGCTACGCCCCTCCCCCCTTAAGCTGAAAATCGTGCTGGAATCGACAATGTCGACAATAGTAGCTGTGTTGTGTCAGGCGTCAGACCAGCTTTCCCGAAGTTCTGAGAATGAACGCCGGATGGGGCATCGATGCTTGTTGAACATAGATACCTAACAGCTATGTAATCGAGACCGGCAGATGTCATAAGAACAGAATTTGCTAAATAATTGCAAATCCACGGTTGGATTTGTTCGGTTTTGTCCTTGCTCGTAACTTTCGCTTTGATTACCACCTCCTCCGAAGTATCCGTTGAGTAAATAGAAACTTTATGTGAAAGTGCTGGAAATGTGAGCTTTTGTGAAATCATTGTGTTTTCAATGTGGGTTTCTTACCCATGGTGCATATTTTGTTAATATTAAGTTCATAATCATCGTAGTTCACATTAACTTGAGATCGTTTTCAGATCACATTTAATCCATTTTGTAATTATGCATGAATTGTTTTAAAGCCACCATTAAATTAATTTTTGTGCAGGAATTGTTTTAAAGCACACCATAAGTTCATATGCTCTTAAAATGTGCTGTAGTTTATTGATTCGTGGAAAGTTCGTATATTACGCACTGAAACGAGGTAAAACTGGAACAGATTTCGGAACATATTCTGCACTTTAACTTTAGTTTGGTTTTCAGTGCACGTACTTACTTTACTGGCTTGTGTAACTGGCAAGTTCGTCGCCGCAGTTACAAACGTTCTTCATGGGATTTTATCCTGGACAGGATCAAGCCATTTCTCATCACAAACACCAATTTCATGAAGATCCCTTCTAATATGCCCTACCAAAAACGTCGGTATCTTCGCAACGGCCTCTTTTTTCGGTTTTCCCACCACGGTAGAATATAATCTTCGTTCTTCCCTCATCGTCTGTCAACATTATTCTTCGCGATTTCATTATTCTTACAACAACACGTGAGTGGTACAGTCCGTGATGTTCTTTATTATGCGGACTCCTCTATTTTTCCAGCCATCTTAGCCCGTGTAACTTCCTCAAAACATTATTTTCAAACACACGTATTTTATGTTCATCTTCTAGGGTAGTACTTCAACTTTTTCAATCGCAAAATATTAATCGCGAGATCAGGAGTTTCTAGGCTGAAGAGAATCATGCGTTACCCGACACTAAGCGATTTTATTATTCTTTGCGTGACTTTGTTTTTGCTTCTTACATTTTTACATATGCTGCTAAGTATTAAGTACTTATTGTTTTTACTTTCTTTATGTTCTCATTCATTTTTGTACCCATTTCCTTCATCCCCAATTGTTTCGGATTGTTATGATGTATTTTGATTTATCTATGTTGACGTATAGATCCGCCTTACTGAAAGCTTTTCTAAGTCATCGATGTTACCATGTAGTGCATCTATATCGCCCTTATTATATCTACACCATACGCATACACGAACAGTTGATTGATGCCATTCAAAGTTACTACTTTTTGTTCTCTTTTACGTTTTGAATCACATATTCTAACCCAAATTTAAAAAGTAGTGTTGACAAGACATCACTCTGTCTCAGACCGCTGTGAATTTCGAAACTATCAGACATATTAATACTTATCCGTATTCTGCGCATGGGGTTGCATGGGCAGAATGCGATACTTGGGAATACACATCCCCGGTAGTTGATTCAGTTTATCGGAATCCTAGGTTTTACCAGTATGCTGTATACCAGGATAAATATTAATAGAATATAAACTTTCTTAAAACTAATTAATTGCTGGTGAGCAGTCCCATTGGAATCCTATTTCTTCTCTAAAATTTCTCTCAAGGCGAAAGTCTGGTCAAAACTGGATCTATTTCTTCTAAATTCCCTTTGGTGATCTCCAATTATTTCATCTACGTATACCCTTAGGCAATTTATCAGTATATTACTCAATGTGAAACATGTTGGGAGCAAATACATTCCGCGTTAATTATTACAGTCCGATTTATTGCCTTTCTTGTAAATCGGAACTATTATTGAGGTTTTCCATTCTTTTGGTAGCTCCTCCTTTCTCCACACGGCACTTATGAATTGATGTAGTTCCTTGATTAGTGCCATTTTCCTTACTTTAACTAATTCGTCTGCGATATTGTTTATTCCCGGTGATTTGGACTTTGCCTAGATTTCGACCTCTGTCTCGCTTAGATTGGGTACCTACGACTTTTCTGTGTAACTTTCAAATTCCTCTGTTTCTTTTCTCCGCTGTGTACGTTAAAAAGTCTGTCGAACTATTTTTTTTTCCACACATAGATAATTTTAGTCGGATTCGTCTGAAGATTTCCGCGTACTTGTATAATCAATCCTAACCCGGCTTGTAGCCTCTTATTAACTAGTTTACCCTTTTGTATAGATCTTGTATGCTATTTTTCTTGCCCTTTAACTCTGTCTCCTGAATATTCTGCGTCAGATAATCTTAGTTTTTGTTTCTGAAGCCGCGTGTGGTGTTGCGTTTTGCGTTACTGTAGTGGTTTGTATTTGTTTCGCTTTTATTAGTTTGCCACTTAGATGCCTAAAGTGCATAAATAAAATTAAAAATCAAATTCAAATTGTCAAGCCCGACTTTACAAATATAATATTGTAACACCTGATTGTTTATTCAAGCGCCATCATTGTTTAGAAGAACATACCTCTGAAATTAGCTTGTACACATCGGTTTCTTGCTTTTGTACCTATGAAATTAGCTTGTACACATCGGCTTCTTGCTTGAATGCCATCGCAGACAAAGAAATTCAAGCTCTCCCAACACAGTAAACAAAAGGAAAGCAGAGATCAAGTGCTATAGAGATAAACAAATCCGTATACACAGGCTTTGAACCATGTATTTGAAAAGAAATCGCTGTGTTCAGCGACTGACGCTGTGAGAATGAAACACGTTATTTCCATTCCCCCTCATCACCCTAGTTATAGGAAATGTGCGGGCGTTGATAGTGCTTTGTTTTTCGTATTTTTAACTACAAAAGGAACAGAAACAAAAGTCGTTGCCCTGCGAGGGACCTTAACGTTTCGTTTCCGCACGAACTTAGTTTGTTATGGTATCGAACCGCACGAGAATTTATCGTTTAGGTTTCATCATTAATTGTATTACGTAATTTTGAAGCACATTTTGAATTAATGCTCAATAAATGTGTTACTTGTCTTGTAATACAGGTCAAGTTTTCTTCTGCACAATTAATACCAATTTCTTAGATCTGTTGCACGTTCACAATATCTGCTTTAGGGTCAACCATTTTATAGACGTTGCTGGGTGAAAAAGACTAAAGTTTGACGATCTTTTGCGGTAGTTTGGAAGAGTTGTAAATATATTTTGTATTTCCTTGAAAAAGTGCAGGGATAATATCTTCTGTTCTGCCAGGAGGTCTGAAATTTCGAAAATTCGGTAGTAACGCAAAAATTCTACAATCTTGTAATTTCATAAAATATCACATTAATTACAGCCTCTTTCTCGTTAGTGAGGGAAAGTTGCACATACATATATTTAATTACTCTGCACAATTTCAGACCCATGGGCTAACATATTCTGTTCTGGCAACGGGCCTGAAATTTCATAAAATCAATAGAAAGTTTTTTTCTCTTTTTTACATAAACCACTTTCTTTAGATCAAAATAACTCATTTATTTAAGTTTAAGTAACACAATTTCATAACTACAAAGTGATTCAGATAAAAATCTTTAATTTATACTAATACATTACAAATTACAGTGTTTATATTTTGGAAACCGAGAAAATAAGCATATTATACAGTTTGAATTGGTTAATTTGGTTGATAATAAATGTAAGCCGGTTTCAAAGTCATTTTTACTACTTCATTTATAGGCAGGGCAAGTGACGTAGTACTAGCCTAAATTCTATTCAGTTTAGCTATTTGGCGTGCCACAGCTTGTTTCAACGACAGTTCGTAATTGTTCTAGTTTTAATGAATAGTTGTTGAGTCAACAATGTTGACTCGATGATTCAAATTTTTATTGCCATTTTTAAATTCATACTGACGTGAGTGATATTATTACTGCTTACTGTTTACAGTATTTAATGTTTAGACTGTTAGACAAACAGTTAGTGTTGTGCGTTGTGTTTAATGCTTAAGTACCTCGATGGCACAATCTTCTTACTCTGGCAGCTGTATGCAATAATAATGTGTATATGTGTGTGTGTGTGTACTTTGATTCAATGATGTAGCGAACTTATTTTTCAAGGTGCTTCGTCATTTCTAAACTAGCTGGTAAGCACTCAAACGCATTATACTTATTAACTGTCAGTATTTCACTAACATTTATTACTGTATGGTATATAGTTGTATGAAAAAATAACGTTCAGTTTTGTCGGTCAAGGAAACATTAACAAGATCAGAGAATTTCAGAAATGTTTATCGTATTAAGCTTCTCTGTATTAAGTATATGTACTTCTAAACATAGTTGCATTTATTGTTGAAAGCTTTCAATCATAGTGATACTCAATTCTCTACTTACAGTGAAGTGATACTATTATCATCAATAATTACTGTTATATACTATTATATATTTTTCTTTCTTGAAATTGCATGTATTTTTAGGTAGATTTCAAAGAAAATATACCTATTGAGATCGGTACGATATGAAAGTGTATATATATATATATATATTAACACGCTAGCGGCCATAATTTTGAAGATATTTTAACCAAATTTTTATATGTTGTTTCTAGGCTTAATAGCTCGGTTAAGTTCGTTAATGAGCAAAATCGGTCGCCATCTTGGATCAAAAATGGCCGCCGAACCCATTGTTGTATAGAATACACAGCCTAAACCGCTGGGGCTATTGAAATCAAATTTGGCATAAAGGTACAACATCACTTTTTGATTATGAAAATGTTACCTAATGAGTTCAAAGACGCCATCTTGGATCCAAAATGGCGGACCTAAAAATCCATTTTCCACACCGTTTGAGCTAGAGATACGAAATTTGGCATAAAGGTGCATTATGACGAGTAGCTTAGGGAAATATCACAACATTTGGGAAAAGTCGCCATCTTGGATCCAAAATGACCGCCCAAAATCCCATTTTGCACACCGTTTGAGCTGGATAAATGAAATTTT
>JAGDQP010071899.1:0-10579 GCA_022664845.1 Lepisma saccharinum | reverse complement strand
GCGGTGATTCAGAATAAAGGACGATACTTTCTGGAGGTGATTCCTGACATCAAAAGAAGTAAACAAAGTTCCTTCCTATAAAGGTGGGTCAAATTCCGATTCATTTTGGAGATACAGCGTTTCCAACTTGGAGCCTAAAGTCGACCCCTAACAGTGGGAGAAAATAAATAATTCTCAATAAGTCAGAAACGATACATTCAATGAAAATTTCGTTTGTGGAAATTTCTTTCTAGCAACATGATGGACATCAGGACTCAGGAGTGAAAACACGATGTCACCGTCTTATCAGTGTTGCCAACCCGGCACAATTTTTAAATTTGTCAAATTAAAGCTTGATTTAACGTTAAAAAATACGATAAAACTCAACCTTTTCGATAATTTAGTTAAATCATTATTTGAGCGTGAATTAATCATAAAGAAGGCGAACACTGAACGGTTGTTCGGTCATATAATGCTTTGGCAGTTAGAATAGCTAAATTTGGTGGAATCAATTTTGCATAAGCAGTTTTACCCAATAATTTTCGAGTTATGGAGGTTGTACGCGGAATCCTCATGCATATACTGTGTTAAAGAACAGTAAGCACGCTGCAAGCGGCGTTTAATCTAAACCAGACCAGTATAAGTGCCCTGAGAATGAATTATTCGATGATGTGATGGAAAGTAGGTTACAAATGTGTGTTTCCTGAGTGACCAATGGCATGATGTCATCGCAGTGAGAGGAAATTGTGTACGGAGTTTTCCTCTATTATTTAACCCACAGTGCTGTAATTACTTGTCTCTCGGATACTATGACTCATTCAGGTTTCTCTCTTTATTTTATTTTCAGTTCAACTAAAGTGCATTACTAAAGAGCATTTTTTTTCTCCCCCGACCACCACTTACACCTCCTCGCCAGCGGTGAATATACTGGAAAAACTAAAAAGGAGATTTATAGACCCCTTATATTCCGTTTTACCCGACTTCAAACAAGAAGGAAGCCAAACATCATACACACCGTTGCCACATGTTATTTCCTCTTTGGGCTGCGTTGCAGAGCGGCCTTCGCTCCTGAACAGCGTCAAATAAAGCTTCTTTTTACTCTCCGTGGGGACTGTGAAACAGAGTGGGGAGGAAAGTTGGCAACATCGTAACTGCACTTCCGCATTACTCAGTTCATGCATAGACTAAATAATAATACAGACTTAATCCGCTTATCTATTATCGTCTGCGCTAAAATCAATGGGTTTTTACTTAAAAGCACGAGCTTTTAAAGCCTGCCCTTTGGTGGTTCTGGTGGCTACTACTGGAAAGAACCAGCGACTGACAATAGTCGCCAGAGTCATCTAGCGGCAGACTTCAAAATCACGTGCTCCTTAGCGCAGACGAAAATATATAGGCGGGATAAGTCTATATTGTTATTTAGTCTATGGTTCATGAGAGTGTGTCAGATTGCAAAATTTTAAATTCCAGCCCGTAAACAGCGCATCCTAGAAGAAAAATGAAAATAAACTTTGTTCCATTTTTGGAAGATGCAATTTTGTGTAGATTTTTGTAACAACACATGTCGCTCTAAAATGCTTTTCAAGCGAGGTATTTATACACTTTAAAAAATAGGATTTTGGCGCCATTTTTTTTTAATATGGCGTAGCGAGCGGCATCGCACGAAGGTCGCAAATTTAGTATAGTAGTGAGTACATGAAACTTTGTCAAACTGCCAATTTCTAAAACTCCTGTTTTTTTTGTTTTCAGGTAAAAAGTAGATATTGCTTGGCCTAAATGGAATCGTAGGTCTATCACTTATCAAAAATCGACGTGCAGGTCAAAAGTTATGGAGTTTGCCGAAAAGTCTTTGTCTACTGATTCATTTAATAATAATAATAATCTAACTTGATCTTTAGGCATCTATGGCTCAGACCGACTTGTTATACAGCTTCACTTGAAACTGAACACCAGAGTAACGGAAATTTTGTTTTCATTGTTAGAAAGTCATTTTCCTCCTCCCCCTTCCTGGAACTGAGTTACCTAACATAAATTTTCTGAATGTGCGCTACCTTCTGACTAAAATTACACCACTTGCAATATTTCTTCGCGAAACTCCACACGGAAAGTGGTTCTCTGCTTTTAAAGACAAAGCCACTCCCTTCCTCGTCCCATAAATAAAAAAAAAATCTCTTTCCTGTATTCTTACTTCACTTATGTTTCATATTTCAGTTTCAACCAAAAAATAGGCCCAAAATTTGCACTCAATAAAATTAAATCTGCTAAACTTTTCATTTTTTTTACATTCCCCCCCCCTTCCCATCCGCAATATTTAAAATAATTACTTAGGACATCTTTGTGAGGTTGATTCACATAAAACAAACAAAATGAGACCAAATTCAATAGTCTAGCACAGTGATGGTAAAAAGTTTAAATAAAATTTCCCTCCCAAACGCTCAAAATTTCCCTTTCTCACCCAAAATTTCCCTTAGACTAAAATTTTCACAAATTTCATGGCAAAGAAAGCATCTTTCCTTGCTAAAGAAACAAAAGGTAAGTTTAAGTATATGTTTGTGAAACAATAGTTTACGAATCTTTGTGTTCTCATGCAAGAAAGTCACTATACTTCAAGAATATTAACATTTGCATTACTCACACTTCCTATAAAAAATTTAAAGAAGAAACACACACACACACATACACACAGTAAAAATGTAACCAACAGCCCATATTCACGAACTCCTAGGAAAAGAAATACAGATAAAATTGATTCGTACAAATTAAAAAGTAAATTTTGAAATTTTTACACAAACGCAATTTAAGTGTTATCAATACAACGATCTTTCAGTTCTCTGTCCCCTTCCATTTCGTGCTGTTATTTCCTATAACCCATGACACCATGCCTTTTTGTTTTGTTTCAAAGTGTGACCATCTAAGAACACTGCTACAACGTTTAAGGACATACTTGTTGCTCTGTTTCTCATCTTATCTTTTAATAAGTTACACCCAAACGATGGATTTTCTAAAAAATAAAAGACTCTAATTTCAAAATTTCCCCACATTTAGCACTACACCCCCCCCCCCCAAAAAAAGTCAGGAACAAAAAAGGAGTGTGTGTTGGAATAGTTATGTGGATGGTATCTTCAGACTAGATTCTGGCCTAACACTTTCCCACCAGGGCTTGGAGTGAACCGGAACGACATTACGGCTCGTGAACTTTGCTGTTTCCTCTCGTCACTGTGGTAATTTACTAATTTATAGACAGGAAACAACAACAGCGGATTAACGCTGTTTGCATTCGTGAAAAAAAAAAAAATCCACTTTCGAAGTTCGAACCCTGTTTCCCACATTCCTCTTCATAACAAACTCTGGTCTGAGTCAAATATGCCTTAGAAACAAAATACTTCAAGTTCAAATCACGGAACCAAACAGCATGGTTAATGGTTATTCGCTGGGTAAAAATATCATAAAAAATAGCTCTTCTCACAGAAGTTTTCTATTCTCACGTAACTTCATAGATATTTCTTTATAAATGAAAAAAAAAAGCTTTCATAGAACTGGATGACAAAACAAAATATTTGAGCTATCAGGATTAGAAACTGTGGACACAAAATTCTAGCCTCAAATTTTCTACGATGGAAACAATGAGGCTCCTTATTTTTTAAACATTTCCACTTTCCAGATTTCCCCCTTCCCTGACGTTTGTTCGTACTCTTCTTACAGTTGGCTTATCACCTCGTAAATGAAGCTATGGTTCTTTTTCTTTCCCTACCCTGCAAGCGTCCCTCAAAATGTTTGCTGCAAATCATAAAACAGCATGAACATCCTGAGACCTGTGTATCTTTTGAAAATTGGTTGTCAAGCAAGGGAGCGGGCGGGTTCCGTTCTTGTGAATGCAATACGCCACTGTTGCACAAATAATAATCAAGGCAGAAAAAAGGTTATTGGGATGAGAGAAAATTCCCTATATTTTCATGAAATCTCCCTTTCTCCCTCCTAAAGAATTTTGGGGTAAAATTTCCCTATGCCGCGGCATGCCGTGGGAAATTTCTCTCAATCTACCATCACTGATCTAGCATACATTTATCCTGATTAATAGTGTTATTTCGAGTTTTCACATTTTTAGTGATTTCCCCTCCCTTGTCACGGAATTGAAAGTGATATGGTCACCATCTATTATCTGAATATTTTCTACCATCTGGATAAAATGACACCACTCACAATATTTCATCACAAAACTACACACGGAACCAATTAAAGCCAACCCACTAATCCCAGGAATACTATACGCGTATACTAATACAACTACGGTAATTCCTACGTTTTCATAATTAATTTCCTTTGTGTTTACGAGATGGTGCTAGAATGTTATTTTTTTCTAATGTTGCTTAAACTATTCTCTGCTGTACGGTGTGTTGCGTGAACAGATGTAGCAGTAGTACAATAAAGTTTCTAGAAAATACTTTAGTTAATATTCTTTTAAAAAATATAGATTATTTTCCTGGATTTTTAAGCAACCGTTGCCGCTATGTTCAACCATGAAAATTTGCTTAACTACATAACCTTGAATTTTTTTCAACAAAGTACAGCAATTATCACTTGAGTAACGTTACGAGCTGAATAATATTGAACTTTGTAATAATTATTAAAATCACTCCAATATGCAATTAATGTTGCCAAATCCAAACTTCTTCAAAAACCGAACATTTCGATTTAGTTTAAATTGGAAACCAGATATGCAAGATACGAACATTGTAATAATAATCACTGCATTCCCTCCCATATTATCTCAAACACAGCTTGAGGTTTAAAACGAAATGTGAAATTCAGCAATGAACACGGTCTTTGCTATAATATTTGAGAGATTTACGAAAACTTAGCCTGTTGTTACTTATTTTTTTATACTTGTTTTTGCTGTGTAGTTGTATGTAAAATAGATGATATTTTAGAGACCATTTCATGTGACACATCACGTACCCAGACAGCATGAAAGCTTGCAACAAGGTTGAGTCACGTCAAAATTGCTATGTGTGTAGTGAAAAAAAGTAGAAAAAGGAAGGAGGTTCTTCAATTTTTAACTATTTTCTGCGCTCAGCAAGAGCAAATAGAACCTCATAGAAGGTTAGTCATATTTCAATTAGTTAAAAATTAAATTTAGTGTGTAATTTTAGTTTTTATATAACTTACCTTTGAAGATGTGGTATTTTCAATTGAATGTTCTAGGTTATATTTATTATTTTCTATCAGAGCATACTAATCGGTTATCATTTAAAAAAAAAATTGTCATGATCCTGTGAAAATTTACGAAGTGGAATGAATGCAACAGACTTAACAGTTTACTTATTTATTGGAAATACAATAAAACAATAATGGTTGGTTTTGATTTATTGTATAATTTTAGTGGGAAATATCGTGAAAGAGAAACTGTAATAATGAAAAGAGAATTACGAACGTTATTGAGGTTAGTTTGAAATGAAACGATGGACTGCATGGAAAGTTGGAAGGAGAAAATACTATTCGGGTTCACAGCGCGTGCACACAGAACTATACAAGACGTACTAGTATCAAAGCTGATCATACATCAATGCAGAGCGATAACCTATCTCATCAACGCCATCGTTCAACATCTTCAACTTCTTTAAGGACCTGAGAAGGAACGTTCGATTTAAAAAGAAACTGCTTCATTGTGGAAAAGAATTCAGTTTTAGACTTTTCACAACACAGGAAGCGTTTTCATATAGTTGTGGCTTTAGAAATAAGGCAATACCTTATCAAGAAATTTGACTTACGAAATGGTAAGTTGGGTGAAAGGGTAAGGGTCAGACTTCTTACTGTGAGTAATCTTGTGGTACCAGAAGTACAGTTCCATGGAAAGGGTTCCAAAGATTTTTCAAGAACTAAATCAACGAGAGAAGTCGTGGGTCGACCAAAATAGAAACTGGGGAAGTTATATTCTATGTTATGTGAGTACATATAAAACGGTGACGAATACCAGTATATTCTGAATGAATTTAAAAAAATTATGAAACGTGTATCTGGTCAAGAGAATGGCTGTCATATAAAAAAAAACATCTTTAATAGCATTTTAAGGATTGGATAATTGTTTCAAATGTTTCTGGAAGGAAAAATGTACTGTGCTTATTGGTTCATAAAATTATGTATTAGTGATATAACGACAAGAAAACTGACTCTACTCTGAGTGGATAGTATTAGCTGCCATCAGACCGATGGCTTATGACAAAGTATATACTCAGATTTCATTGACAGCAAGTCTGACGGGCAAAACCTCATTTTCAATCTTTATGGATGGAGTAACGACAAAGAAGAATGCTTCTGAATCATAGAAAGTTAGCAGGAAGTGCATTGTGATAAAGATCAATATCATTCTTGTCCCCCATGCAAGCAAATCTGTTATCAACCCTTCACCGATTCTATGGTTCAAAATATGTATTCAATCTATTATCGTTCATTGGAGTCTGCGCATCATAACATGAGACTTATGTTTACATGACCCCTTTGATCAATTCAGTACTATCAAAAATTAATAGTAAAAGGTTTCTTCAGCATGTGTTTGACAACACAGATGTAAATATCCGCCTTCTGCGTAATTTAAGTACGGTCCATGCTATGGAAGGGATCTAATGTAGTGCAGCTAGTATCAGTACTAACACTCAGGTAAAGATTCAATGAATTCAGAGTGGTTATTTTAATCTTCAAAGTATTCGTTTGCGTTAGAACCCAAAGAATAGTGGAGGAAATAGAAGTAATAACGTGCTTGAGGATTTCAATGAACTCAAAAGCTGTCGGAATCGTCAAGGATCAACTCACTCTTTAACTTGATATGGCTTGTTGGATCAAACAAACAACCTGGATGGAATTGTTTCATGAACAACCTTAATAATAACTATGAAAAGTGTGAATAGATGTACATAATGCCAGTACGATTTATAAATTTACATCCTAGTACTATTTACACACCATTGTGCTTGACAGCAGATCAAAGTAGAAAACTCAGCTAATCATCATCACATTTGATCCACTCATGTTGAAGTGAATTGGATTCAGTTATGGGTTTTAGGTCTATTTACCAAAGATAGCGGAACAATAAAATATAAAGAAATAAATTTGTATTGGCTTGAAATTGCTATTTGCAAGATTAATACCTCATGATCCATCAAGTACCAATCCAATATTTTATACGTCTGTGTAAATTAAGTTATAGCAAAAAAAAAAAAAATGAATAAGATGAATATTCATGTAGTTATGTTAAGTAAGAAACAAACTCTTTATTTTTCATTGTTGTACTGTACATAAAAATTCACTTCAGAATATTCTCTTGGCTTTTATTTTCGCGATGTTAAGGCTAGTTAGTTTAATAGTTCGTATCCTCTGATCTTCTATTGAGTGAAATTAAAGTCTATAAATTCAAGCATATGATTAGCTCGTACTGTCATATTTCAGCGAATAGGAAATACTGAACTAACCAGAGAATTTGTTTATCTGGATGTTTAAGAAAAGAAGCTATTGAGCTCATATCCATCTATGGATGAAGAAAGGAACTTCTTCGAAGTCACAAAGTAATTCGTACATTTTTATTAATGCAGGCCCTTCAGGTCCTGTGGTTACATCCCTTAGCGCTTTATAATCAGTTTTGATTCCTTTAACTGTTTAAACAGGAAAAAGATATTTCCAGTTTACTGAATTGACAACTCCAGACTAGTACATTTTATTATTCCTTACAGAAACACCTTTGTGGAAAAACTGACTTCACAAATATATTTCTGGTAACATTCTAGTCCAGATTTATCTATTACACGAACCCCTTCCTATTTAGGAAAAAATCAATATGTCCGACTTCAAATTGTCCGCCAAGATGAGTTTGTGCTCTAACTGGTTGTATCTTCGTAAATATATAAAGTGTTCCCAGAGTTTTTAAATAACTCTATACAGACAGAATTTAAATTTTGTATTATTGAAATCTCTCAAAGCAATGCTTTCGTGAGTTCAAATTTGCATAAGCACATTCTTTGGCGTTCTCAACACGATGGGGAAAAAAATGTGACTTCATCAGAAGGTAAGTGGAAGACATTTTCAGAGTCCTCGTCGGCCTAAGGACTTCTTAATCAAATAAACAACAGTGTAGTAGGACAACAAAGCTATTACAGTCGTGTAGTTTTGTGAACAGTTGGTAATATTGGCTTCTTTCGATGTACTCAGCTTGAGATACCCACGCAGAGGTAAAACTAGACTTCCTTTCTCCAAAGGCGAGAATTCAGTTAAGGACTTATTATACATCGCCTTGAGTACTCATACATTAATGCACATGTGCATACCTTCCAGGGGTTAAATTGAATCAGTAATCACCGGTACTCAATACCAAAACTTTTTCCGATTTCCATCTGTAATACAGGGGCTCTTTTAAATTAACAGAACGTGCCTCGGTATGCAGAAGTAATGGCAGCCTCTTTGCAAAATCAGCTTCTAGTTGAACATGTATCCTACCGAATGATCATTATTCTTGTGGTGCCAGATCTTCAAAATTTCAATCCTGAACCATACTGCTTGCTGTCTGAAAGTCGATCTGGTGTTGGAACTCGCTCCCAGAAAGGAAAACTTTACCAAGAAGTCCACGAGTATGATCTCATGTGGAAGGTTTTTAAATCCTAGGTGAGTACCAGAAGTTTTATGGTTAACTCAACTATTGAGTGCAGTATGTCAGAAACCAAACGCGAATGTAGGTACAATTTCTACCATCAATTCTCTGCGAACGAATGTCAGCTCCATGTTCATATCTCCAACTCTTTCTCCTGGTTTAAATAACGACTTTCAATGGGTTGCGGGCCAGACTCTGCATCATCTCAGAGCATGTGGGTGTCTCGAGGGATACAATCTAACGTAGAGGGAAGTGAAAATGATTAGATTTGGAATAAAGGAACAGATTGGTTATTAGCAGACAAGAGTGATAATCTCACTAACAATCGGAATGGAATAATTTGGTAAATAAAAGGAAAAGAGATCTGTAGAAAATAATCTTAACTTCTGTCCAATGACATGAAGAAGAAGAATGAGAGATACAGTACGTTTAGATGACATTGCGTTCAAAATTTGAGAAGGCTTTTCAGAAGCCCTCAATAGTAGTGTGGTAAGAAACGTGTATGATATCGTGATCGAATTCATGTCAACAGATAGGAAAGAGAGGAAACAATAAAATGCTGCGATCACTAATAAAGTTTTCAAATAAGGAGAGCGATCACTGGTCAACGTCTTTTCAGAAACAATTCAAATCTCATTGAAAAAAAAAGATGAATGCAACAAGATGTGAAGATTAGAGAACATCCAACTTGGTAGCACATTCAGCGAAGATTCATCTACGAGTATTGAAGAGAACATTGTACGGGGGAACGAATGTAAAACGCTAAGAGCCGGCCGGGTGGTCGAGCGGTCTGCGGCGGTAGGCTATCGACTCAACGGTCCCGGGTTCGAGTCCCGGCAGGGGCATGGGTGTGGATTTTAACACTTAACAGCTAAGGGCAAATCGTGACGGGCCGAAGTCCAAAGCTACTAAACTGGCCCATATAAAAATAAAGTTTACCAAAGTAAAACGCTAAGAATTGTTTACATTTCGAAGAAGAAAAGAAACAGTGAATGGTCTCGAATGGCTTATGAAGAACAATAGGTAAGAGGTACATAAAGAAAGGGAAGAAAGAGTATATAACATTTATTGATTTGGAGAAAGCGTTCGATACAATCAACGGGGAGATCCTAATGTAAGTATGCAAGAAGGCAAAGGTGGAAATTAAAATTACAAGGAACCTACTTACTTCATATTTAAGTAAGATTACCTTCTATTTAAGTACTCTGTATTTAAGTAGACGAAAACTCAACAGAAAGAATAGCAATAAGTAAAGTAGTGAGAACAAGAATGTTACATCTCACCCATGTTATTTAAGAGACACAAACTATATTGAGACTGAAATTCATGATGCTATGCAGGAACTGCGTTGAGAGAATACGAGCAGTAGTAGTAACATACTTGTGGAGAAACACGCTAGGTGGCAGCGACTTTCCCTTGTTGGAAGTCATTATCTGCTAACAAACACTGAACTACTTTCTTCAGATTTAAGGTATGAAAATCTAAATATATATTGTGATACCTACCAGAAGTATGATTAATGAAAAGAAGCAAAGGTGATGATGTTATAAACAGTTGAACTGCATCGGCTGCAGAAAGTTTATCACTTGAAGTGATAGTAGTGGCGACGTGTGCGCACTTTGGTCAGAGTAAAAACTGATGTTTTCTAAGACCGTCTAAATAATAACTTCTCAATTTTGAGAGACAGCTGCAAAGCGCTATTCGGCTTGATTAAGTTGTCCTGCATGAGTGCGGTAGCCCCAACAGTTTAGTAAATTCTGGAGTGGGGCATACTGGCTTCTTATCGAGGTGTTAAAGAAATTGATGTTCGTTTATGTGTCGAGACGAGGGCAGGACAATAAACGATTCCCCGGAAGTTAGACTGACAGCAGGATCGTATCAGAACAGCGATGTGCTTATCAAGTATTTAGTAGCGGATGTTCTACTGCATTCGCTTGCCGTGCACCATATTTAGGAAGTAATATAATA
>JAGDQP010071898.1:0-10579 GCA_022664845.1 Lepisma saccharinum | reverse complement strand
CATGTAACTCGCGGCGGACTGTGATTGTCGAAACAGGTTGGGGGAGGTGCTGATTGAGTTCCTCCGTCACTTGCGCCGCAGTGGCACGACGGTTCCGCGTGACAATGCGCTTTAATACCCGGCGTGCCCTGTCACTGATGCTTTTCTTCCGCCCACTGTTCCGCTTCCCCGATGTGGTTTTCCCGTGTGTTGTGTAGGCCGTTATCACCTTCGACACTGTCCCTGGCGACACACCTAACACACTAGCCACTGTCGTCACACTCACCCCACATAACCGCGCACCAACAATTTGTCCTCTTTGAAACTCTGAGAGGTCTCCCATTTTACACTACCTCCGTCTGCTGCAGCCACTGCACACTCCTGTTCCACGACGCCTGACGTAGTATGGAGACCGACCTAACACACCACCACCAGCAGTCCGGCTCTGCGGTCGCCACGACACCACTGCCAACCCCTACATCTGACGTGTTGCCAACTACAGGTGTTTCCATTATTCTGATAAGCATCTGTATATATAAACGTTGAAAACTGTTCTAAATGTTTCCTTTGCCCACTATAAAAACAATATAAATGGAGAGCTAAACAGGTAAACGTGTTAATTTTAAATCAGCGTCGAATATTGGTTCTGAATTAATACAATGAACAGTTGGCAACTGTCGGTATGGCACCTTCAACATGGGCCCTGGCCGACACCTTCGCTAATCCTTCCCCTATCCCGGCCTGAGCCTTAGATGCCTAAAGGTCATAAACAGAATTCAATTACAATGAACAGTTGTCGAAAATAAGTTTTTAACACTTCTTAAAATTATTTCGTTGCTGACTATCTCCAATTTCAGGGTTTCTTAGGAGCTTCTCATTGCTACAATATATGTACTGTAGAAGTTGCACTGAAATCAGCCGAAATATTCAAAACAAATTCAAGGAAGTATTTTGATAAAGTATTCTGAAGTTTCCTCATTTCTCGTCCAAGTTTTAGACACATGATGAACATACTGAAAAGTGAGCGGCGGGAACACCTTTTGAATAATCACTACACAGTATAAGGCCATAATTTTATTTTAATTTTGAATTTATTTATGGCCTTTCCGCATCTCAGGCCGACCATTATTCATGTGATAAGACTTAAAATTGCCATCAGTTACTTTGACATTTTGATAATATGGTGTGTTTCAACGTTTTTCAATCAGACGTGTGCAACATTATACGTAAACGATAGAAGCTCAATATTCTGAATGAACGTGTTTTTACCAAACGTAGAGGCCAACCTGGAATATTAAAAACTAAACACATGTTGGATTATCAGAATTTTTAATACGAGCAAACATGATCAAGTTACGTGTTTGATGAAAGTGATTAACTATAATATCTGCACTATTCAAGACTTGAAAAGTCTTTCTGGATTGTATCTGAAACTAACATAGCCCAGAAGAGAAAGATCTGATTGACGAAGTTTCGCACAAAAGCATGCCGGCCAAAAAAAAAAAAGTGTTAAATAATAAATATATTAAAAAGAAACTAATTATTCTTATGCATTTATTGAACATTTTTAGGGGTACTTATTTTTCATGTTTTACTGTAACGGACTTTTCTATTGACAATTATGTCAAGTACCCAGTATACTCAATACGGGGGATCTTGCTGCAAAGAAACCTTGAAAACAATCTGTAAGGAATTGCGAATTGCAAGTGAACATAAGATGATCAGTTACAGCAATATCATCCCAATCTCCCAAACAACATCGTTGGCAATTTGATGAGACAATTGGACCTGGACTATTAATTAGACAGCTCAAAGATGAATGGAAAGAGGATGTTCAGAATCACGTGCTACAAGAGATACGACTCACTCACTCAGTCACGTCTACGAAGGAGCTGAACAAGAAATTTATTCTAGCAAAATCCGTCAAAAGAATAATGAATTACGTCACACAACACACATTAAGCGGGAAATAATATCCCTCTAGCTCCCCACAAAATTTAAAAAATCTTCTGTACTGGGAAAAGAATCACAGCTCACGTGGAGTCTTAACTATACATATAAGAGGATGAGAGAAAGTGAATTTCTCACAGAAAATAGTTTTCTGATTTTCCTTGCTGCTTTCCCTTTTTAAACATTCGCCGTGTTTAAACATTCAATAGCTCGTGTGGATAAGTCTCGTTTTACAACTAGACGGTGATGTCATTAAGAGAATTTATTATTATTATTAGTTTTATTACAGTACAAATATTTAAATATTTTGCCATTTTAAAGGAGAAACACACAGTTAAGTTCTCCAGCCCACGAAATACTATTGTCAGAAACATTAAAAATCGAAATGTCAGAGCATCAACGTGCACAAAAACAGATAGTAAATTATACTTGATTGAAACATTCCATCATCTAAAGATTAAACCGATACAACTGAGGACGTTTCCGAAAGAAGGTCACCGTTTTCTGAAAACTATGTTTTCGTTTAAGTTTAAAAATATGCATTTGCCAAATCTTTCAGTAAAATGTTAACTGCTGAATAATAAATATTTATTCACACGATCAATATTTTACTCTCGCTGGCATTAACATGTTTATTTATTAACAAATTACTAATACAATTCAGAGTCCATTTCATCTAGACTATTAAAACAACAACAACAAAGGAAAACGCCGACCAATTTCCAATCTTTATTAAGGTAAAAATCAATGATTAGAGCATTTTTTTTCCTCCCATTTATTTACCACATTCACAATTAACTAAGCGCTATCCTTACACACAGTCCAGTTAGTGATACGCTCAAAACTTGTTCACGGCACCGTCATCAGAACACATACGTTCTTGTACACATCTTTACGGAAACTATTATGTGCACAACTAATGTCAAAATGTGTTGAATAAACGTACCAGTATGCGGAGTTTGACTTCAACTTAGTACAAAAAGTGAAGGTGAATTGTGAACATATGAGCATTTCTTTTTCACGATCACTTTTTATATACTTCTTGTACACTTTTGTTAATGATATGTCTACATAAAACCAAACTTGCTCACTTCACCATCACACTTCAATAAATGGCGAGAAAAAAGTGACGAATACAGTGTGTTCATAGGTCACTGGTTACAGCAATAAGGCACAACCAAAACGTCCCCAGTTCTATCCCCTCTTCTGCCACCATTTTTCTTATTTATCGGGCTACAGGACCGGCTTATTAATAGAATCTAACTTGCAAAAACCCGCTAGTTAACATCATTAACCATATTAATTCCACACAAGTAATCGACACTTTGCTCATATGAGTTGTTCAGATGTACAAATGGTTCTCTCATTACCTCTATCGCTGCACTGCAATATTGAACTGAAGCTTACTGGAAAAACTGGAAATATCCTTTTCACCACAAGGTTAGAGCAAAATGAATTTCTATAAAAGAGAGTATATGGCAATGAGCTTCTGTGCATAGGATTGATAACAGAGTATGCGGCAGAACAAACAGTACTGAAATGTGTGCATGCCCGAGGCGCATACGCGTTGTAAGAATTGAGAACATCTCGTGACGTCTTCTGTAGTGTTTAGTTTGTGTTGAGAGTTGCAGAGTGCAGTTGGCGTGGCGATAATTAATCTCAGAACGGAGGAGAAGGTATTTATCATGGATGATTATTTCCGGTCATACGGAGTGGGGCGTCAGAATGGCATTCCTGTACCCTTCCCACTCCACGGGTCTCACGCCCCAATGTCTACATATGGGGAATGTTGAAAGAATCCGTTTTCCGATCTAATGACCCGCCTAGAAGTATTCCTGAATTACAGGAGATTTCTTTTTGTTGCAGCAGTCTGTGTTCATCAACATGTTCAACAATCTGCAGGATCGTTCTGAACTCTGCGTAAGACGTGAGGGTGGACACTTTGAACACTTGTTGCACTTAGATATGCGTTACCGTAGTCACCTCGCATTTTCTATTGACAAATCTTGATTTTGTAGCAAGGTTGTAATTTCAGTACTGTTTGTTTTGCCGCATACTGTATATTAACATAAGTTGGCCAGACCGAATTAAATTCCGTTGAATTGTGGGGTACTGACTATTAAAGAAATAAATTGCTGTATCGCATTCTATAGTTTGAACTCTTTGGCTATATTCTATGCGCATGTCAATCATGATCGCGATTATTGTACTTCCTATTTCGGGATTATTGTTATTCGATGTTCACTCTTTTCAGTAAGCCTCGATTTGTAAACAGTACGTTTACGACGTCCTTCTACATGGATATTTCGAAGTTTGTGTTATATACTATTTAGAGGGAATAGGAGTCTCGTATCATTTCTGTGTGCATGAAGTCATCTACAATACAAGAGTCGATTCTTGGATCATCTTAGATAATGTATTATACGAAGTTCAAGTACACGTACAAGTCGATACGTAATTCTATTGCGAGGATATCTATCTTCCTGTATTTCAAGGCATGTTCATGTCTGTTCTTAATAAATAACAGTTGTTAAGAAATCTGCATATCTTTCAACTCATACATTCGGCTACGAATATATAGTAAGTTTATATATACACAAGATATAGCATAAATATCCTATTTGGTTGATTCGAAATTGGAACCACAACTAAAGGACTGGTTAAACTATTTTTCTTGGCTTTCGGCAATTGCTTATTTGTCAGATATTTTCTCATTTCTGAATAAATTAAATTCAAGGCTCCAAGGTCACTGTACTTTTAGTGAAAATAAAAAGATATATAATTTGGGCTCACCAAATCGACCGAAAGGAATACGATTCCTTACATAAGCTGAACGACTTTCTGTCGCCAAGTGTAACAGAACTTCTGAATGAAAATTTGGAAGCATGACGTAGCATTTGCTTTCTTTGGGCTCCCTCTGATAGTTTACCTTCCGCTTTCCTACAAGGGGGAAAAAATGGATGAAGGTTCTGGATGTCCATCTTCTAACCAATGAAAATAAGTTGTCACCAAAGAAGAGCAGGTATTGAGTTATCCTGCGATTCCTCCTTGAAAATATTTCCCAGTGTGTGGCTGCTATAGGAATGTGTGGCTTCTATATCCGCGGTCTTTGTATCCTGATGTTTCGAGAAAGGTAATTTCACATCTGATGCCTTTCGCTATTACTTACCTGTACGAGACAACATTTTCTGTACTTGTTTGTATTTTTTTTTAAAAAAAAAAGAACAGAAAGATACTTGTCATAGAACCAGATCTGTGCCTGAAAAAGGTTTGGAGACAGATATGAAAAGGTTGACGGCCGCAAAACCTCTACCGTCACACACAAATACCGAGCACACGCACTAAATTCGCCGCTGCAAGCCTTGATTTGCTAGATATTGAAGTTTGACGATAATCTCAGAGAGCAGGACATATTGTGTAAAAGTGTGTACAATAAATATTGGTACACAAAAAGTGACATGAAAAAAGAAAAGCAGAATTGCAGAAAAACTACCGAATTTAATGTACGCATTATGCACACTTGTGCACATAATCAAGATGATTTCGGAGATGTGAAAAAAAAGGGGAATTTCTTTTTAGTGTAGTGCTTAACCAGTATAAACAGTTAACATGTTGCGCAGTTTATTAAAAAATTTTGGTCTCGACCATAACCACGTTCCAAAGATTTATCTCGTGTTCCCCTCTTTTTTCCGATTTTAGTCCTGAATTCGAGAAAAGTGCGGGTGCAGAGACAATGCTATTGCACTCACCATCTGACACATTAACGATCCGTACTCTGCACATGGGGTCTCTCAGACATATCCTCACTAGTTGAACAAGCTTCTTCGGAATTCCAAATCGTATCAGGATAGTATATAACTTTCTCCTTTTGATAGAATCATATGCTTCCTTAAAATCAATGAAAAACCTGGTGAACAGTTCCATCGTATTCCACTTCTTCTCTAAGATTTGTCTCAAGGCGAAAATTTGGTCCAACGTGGATCTGCGCGTTTATACTTGTACATATCGTCGACATAACAAAGTGTCGTATCTCAATTATTTCAACATTTCAGGATAGCTGTTTGAAATTTAAGAAAAACAGTCATCTAAATGAAGATACGGCATATGAGATCATGAGCAACAGCAGAACCAAAAACTTTTGATACCAGTCTCTTGCAAAATGTAAACAGGACCATCAGAAATTCACTGACGTTATAACTCAAATTTCGCGTATTTGAAGGTCCTTGTGGAGAAATGGCAACTACCCTTGTAACGCTCCCCTTCCTTAAGGAAAAAGGAACCTTATGATACGACACTGCGATGAGATCGACGATAGGCAACGGAAGGTTCATATTCACGATAACTCCCATCTACAGGGCAGGGACTCGGAATGGGGTGCACTGTAAAAATGGGAGACACAACGTTCATCCAAAAAATGGAGGCAGCTGAGCTGCCTCCACTTTTTGGATTAACCTACATTCAGCCAGTTTTCGGTTGAACGTTTTACTTTCCTTAAAATTTCAAAATACGTGTATACATTACATATATATGAGTGTTGCAACGTATTTCATTCAATCCGAGCATTTTTGAAAAGTAGAAAAGAATAAAAGGAAATATTCCATTAAAATAAAAAAATAAAAAAAAAATAGTTGAAGTGCTTGGGTTTCGATCCAGGGTCCACAAGCACACTGGTCAGACGCTCTAACCACTTCGCTACGAAGACAGTTGGTGACTGGCTTTCCGAGGGAGCTATGGTTGTACTGTGAAGGAGGTTAATTATTAACACGTCTTTGATTTTACTACGAGGAATGTCTCGTGGAAAAAAGGAGAGATGCTTTTGCTACAGTGTAAAGATTTATACCCAACTTAATTTCTCGGCCCAACAGTAAACTGTTTGCTGTTCACAGTGTAAAGGTAATGTAAACACTCAAAATGGCGGGACGTTCAGTGACAAGCAAGTAACGTTACTCCTGTTACTGGATTATAGAATATCGAACTAAGGATTAACCTTCATCCACAAAAGTACGTAACCTCAAAATTTCCTGTTTAGCTTACACTTCGATTAGAAAATGACCTAGTTTTAAGCGTAAAATAAGTTGAACGTTCACGGACAAATCACTTTGGCCAGTTTCAACCCATTTTCAGTTAACGTTAAGCTATTACAAAGAAAGTGTTTAACTTTAAAATGGAGTTAATTTTACCAATCTTTCCACTAAAAGGCTTACACTATATCCACGTTTAAGAGTAAATATAACAAAACGCTAATTTTCGACTTTTATTTCTCCATAAAGCGGAGTAACTTTCATCCATCTCGTGTTTCCACTTTTTACAGTGTGATTCTGGAATCAAAGCCGTGAGCCGATCACAGTGGCACTTTTTCGTCTTTTTCTTCATCTCCTTCAGACGAAACTCTGGATGACACATTAATATCTGACTAAGAGACATTCCTTGTCTTTAAGACTACACTAAATATATATATATATATATATTGGTGTTTCTTGCCACCCCAAAAGGTGTAACAGAACACCTCTACCTCTACACCAATTCCAGTGCTGGGTAACACCAATTCTAGTGTTGGTTAACACCAACCGTTTCTGGTTTTGACAAACACCTCTACCGGTATTCAGAAACACCGTTAGGAATGTTAATAAACACTATTGAAGGTGTTCCCTAACACTTCTAGCGGTGCACTTTAACACTCCTAACAGTGTTTCTGAATACCGGTAGAGGTGTTTGTCAACACCAGAAACGGTGTTGGACACCCCGGTTGGTGTTAACCAACACTAGAATTGGTGTTACGCAGCACTGGAATTGGTGTAGTGGTGTTCTATTACACCTTTTGGGGTGGCAATAAACACCAATATTTTTTTTGAGTGTAGGGAATGTTCCTAAAAGTCTTCTTGGTAAATGACACCCAAAAAAGAATCCATCTACACGAAAAAAAAAAACGGATCCTCATTATCAACGGGGAAAGAAATGTGATATGAGTATCACAATAAACACATTATATATGTATCATCTACTGGCCTTCTTTCACAGAGCAACTTGTGAAACAGTTTTAATAAACCATCTGAAACCAAGTCACTTGCCACCTTGAATTAACAGTTCAAGGACAATCTGCTCAACCAATTATGTATTGTGTCGTGGAGACTTGTTTATTCAGCAAAACATATGAATACCAACTATCAACCTCCACACCTGATGGTAGTAAGTCATACGATAATTTGTTAAATTCTGAAAGCTTCTTTTCATGTTCAAGTTTTTAAATACTTAATACGGAGGTTCAAGAAGATGGTAGCATCGAAGATTTTTTTTTTCAAATGATCAACAACTCCCGCCAACAAGATATATTTAACAGAAGAATGGTAAGAAGATTCAATGAAGAGAACATTTTACTGGTTTAAAAAAAGTATTTAGTTCCGTTACACGAACCTACTTACGCTGCACGCACTAGTAGTGTGCCCGTTACAAGATGAAAAAACTGATACACTGTGATAGATGAAACAGACCATGGCCCATAGTATTTCCTTAGATATAAGAGTTAATTTATATTGGTTAATTTGACACACCGTACTCAACAGTTTCCCTGCCAAACAAAGGGCACATATTCTATGAACAGGAAACCAGAAGTTCCAAGGACATCAACATGCTGTCACACAATTAAGGTAACTGATTAAAATGTACGTCACGTAATCATTTTGAAATTCCCACCATGTCCACAATATTTCTATTTGACTTCGAAGTACTCTAATTTCCAGTTGTTCCAGCGGGCTAACCAATCTATTCAATTTTGTTGGGAAAATGGTAAGTTTCAGAACTAGAAAGAAATAAACCGCAAGAGGAACTAACTTAGCTTTGATTTCCGCTTCTACATACCACGTGTGTGCTCTGTGGCCACCAACTCTTTCAACTCATTTCCAACACAAGTCATACGTTACGCACCCCCTAACCCCCCATAAATATATACATATACATCACAGCCATATTCAATCCACTAGTGGATGAGACCTCTCCCCAAAGGGAGGAGTTGGTCTACTGCTCCCACGCTGACCAGACGGGTTGGAAGAGGAGAGCCGAAGCTCTCAACTGTGATCGCAACACCGAAATTTTTGAGCCCCCACCGGAAATCGAACCCGGGACCGCTCGATATATATATATATATATATGAGCTCCTGCGTAGCCTAGTCAATAGCGCGCTCGACTTCAATGCGAGCGGTCCAGGGTTCCTTTCCCGGTGGGGGCTCAAAAATTTCGGTGTTGACCCAGCATCGTGAGGACAATTGGGGAGCTGCTGTGAATAAAAGACAGTGGCGATCACAGTGAGAGCTTCGGCTCTCCTCTCCCAACCCGTCTGGTCAGCATGGGAGCAGCAGACCAACTCCTCCCTTCGGGGAGAGGCCTCATCCACTAGTGGATTGAATATGGACGTGATTTATTATATATATATATATATATACACTCACCTAGTATTTAACACGAAAATATAAACTGAGGCATTAATGCAAATGATAAAGTCAGCCGAAGACAGAGAAGCAAAACATATTAGTGTAAAGCCTGAGCCATCAACTGCAAGCTGCTAAGCTAGTGGGCCCCCCACCTCATAAAAAGCCAGCCAAATAACTGAAATCACAGTTGTTGTTTTTTAATTATTATTATTATTATTATTTTTTTCGAAATCTTTCAGAGCTGTTCCAAAATTAATGACATCTTTGCATATCTGTTACGCATTAGTAGCTACCTGTATATCCATTTTAAAATAACTATGGAATAACGAAAGGCCTTTTAGTGATATAGACGTCCGAAATTCAGTCTGCGTTTTCCAGTATACTCTGTTGTTGTTATAAAAACACCACGTGGGAAGTTCAGAAACAAGAATTACATATCAAGAAGAAAGTAGCATTCCACAGTATTATGAATAATTTTATCACAAGATAAAATAATGGTTTTCATCAAGGAGGCTTTATCTTGCGACGCAGGTTACGTATTAATACCGTGTTAAATTGCTCTTTGCCAATTCTTATATATTATGTCAATTTCACTCACTGTAAATTTACATGTTGTCATTCATGATCTTCAGTAAATTCTGTCTCGCTCTTAATAGGATTTTGTTCACGTACCCCTACTTCTGAAATTACTGCAACGATTCTTCTGAAACGTTTACATGTGACAGATTAAGGATGATACTGCCTCAGCTTTACGTTTCTATAGTTACTAGGAGTGTTTTATATTAACCCCAAGTTAGGAGCTACCGTGAAACTCAGTGCCGGTTTCTTCTCTACACCTATGCTCATTTTTGTAGTGCAAATACGAATATAGGTTAAAATCAAAGCGTATGGTGATTTGCTCACAGTACATCACGCAATGTTGCAAGATTACATCTCCCCTCATTTGCCAAGATCAAATTCCCTGACTTCTCCAGTTTTTCCAGGCACCCCATTTTGTGTATATATATATATATATATCATAATTCCATGGGAAAATAAAGATCATAGTTGCATGAAAATAAAGATACATCAAAATATTTCACTGTATTCTTTTCTTAAATTGCTTTATGGTTGGCACATTAGCCTCCAAGTAATTTCAAAAACGATCTAACATTAAATGCCTGCTGTAGCTAAATGAACTTCAAACAATAAGCTATCAAATTCCCTGACTTTTCCAGGTCTTTTTA